>VWZU01003739.1:4701-49226 GCA_013397095.1 Sterrhoptilus dennistouni | reverse complement strand
TCTTAAGGGTATACCTTAGGGCCTCACTGCAGTTGTTTTACACTCATAAATTTAGATGCACACTGTGATATTGAATTTTGGTTCTGATAAATTTGTCTGTATCTACCACCATCATTTAATCTTTGGATCTATCACTTCGTAATTGTTTTTAACAAATAAACCCAGTTATGAATATGCTTTTTCTAACAGCAGTATGTCTCATCTCCCCCATTTATAGAAAAGAGGAAAGCATACATTTTTCAATATATATATATAAGAGCATATTTAAATGGTTACATAGTTTTATATTTATAAAATATATACTACTGTATACTTGTATACATTGTAGATTTCTTTATAATAAGAAGTTTGAAAGTAATCCAAGAAATAATTCAAATTAATCATGGGAAAATTCCATTTGCTGTCAGCATTTTAGTTCAATTTTGTGGAGTCAAAACTGGCTTTTTCTCCTGAAAATCTCTCATCAATCTTTGATGATGCAATTTCTCTTTTCAGCTTAGTCAGACTCTTAAGTTCTCCCTTGATTCACATACTGCACTTGCCCGCATGATGCCAGTGACTCACACATATTTATTCAATTTTTCAGTAGATAAACCACTGTTAGTTTTATGTCTAGGCCTTTTAGCAATTCCCCCTGAGAAAGCAATTAAACTCCTTGCACTTGAAAAGCCCAGACATCTCAGGCTTTGAAAGCAGCAGAGGGTCTGTCCAGCTGCCCCCTGCTTTCATGAGAGACAGTATTATGAAAAACTGCAGAACTCAAAACAGCTTCTCTGAAAACACTTACAGCAAAATTAAACCTTTCCTCATCTCTCTGCTTTGCCAGAGGCTTCCTTTCTTCCAGAAAGCATAGTTCTCCTATGAAGGCTTCATATTTCATTCTTCCCCCATCCATTCTACAGTTGCACGTCACTTTTGAACAAAAGGGGTACAGAAATGCCCCCGCTGCTGCTCAGGACCCCACTCAATATCAGAAAATGTTCAGCACACCATGTGTGCTGAACCACCATGTGCTACCCACCATGGCCAACACCCTGAATGTCCTTAAAAAGCTATGTCAAGCCAATGGCAGCACAGCTTATCCCACCCTAGTCATCATCACACAGTACTGCCAAGCACCAGTGAAGAAATATCTTGTGTAGTGATATTTAAAATGCATTTCATTAAAGTTCAGCTTTTGCTGCAATGTCTATATCTTGTTTTCATCTTTATGGGGAGCACAGTTCACATAAAATTGCCTTTTATCCTCTTTCATGTTAAGTACACTCAATCATAATGCCACCAGGAATGGCATATTCACATAAACATCCACCATCCAGGTGTTTATAATTGATTTGTGCTACCACTAGTCATATTTTGTTGGAATCTCAGGTTTTTAATAGAAAACCACAAAAGCACAAGAACAGACTTTGATTTTTGTTTAATGTTGCATATAAAATGTTGTGTTCTTTGAGTTGTAAGTGATTTGTAAATACCAGAGCATTGCTAAAAATAACCTACTCCATTACATTCATAGTTATTTTTTTTTAATACCAGTAGTTCCATTTGTTTTCCCCAAAATCTAATGGAATTTCCTTCATCTCCACTATTTCTTCTCAGATTGCCCCAGGTTTTAGTCAATGCTTCAGTGGCAAAACCTGCCACACAGAAAGAAACTAAGCTATCCTGGTAGCTCCATCCTTCACTGAGAGTAGCAAGGCCCCATTTAGTGATACATTACTTGAAATAATGTTTCTCTGGAAACAGAGGCACACAAAAAATGTCTTGCTGTGTTTTATCTACTGTGCAGGGAGATAAAGATGTCCTGATCAACTGTTAGAACTGGAAATATCTGGGAACTTCCAATACTGAGATGCAGTTACTGCATGTAAACCTAGTTTGATGGCAAGTCAGAGTCAGATGGGACTTTACTATAATTATTACCATATTTATTATTTGGACAATTGCCTCTAAAATATGCCAGCCTTGTTCTGATGAGGCAAGGAAAATCCTGTCCCAAATGAGATCAAGCTAACAAAAAAATAAAACAGAAAAAACCCCAAACCTTAAACACTTGAAGCACATGGATTGGTAAATACCCACAAACAGGAGTGTCTCCAAATCTTTCTCAGGACTCTGGACTATTTTAACCTTTCAAAAAACTTGGCAACCATTCAAGGTTGAATTGAATAATAGTCAGATGTGGGTGTTTTCTGGAAATATTTCATAAGGCTTGAGGCATAAATTATGTTCTACAAGGACATTAACCATCCTTCTTTCACGTGGCCTTCCTTCTTTCAGCTCTTCATATTCTCTTGTCCTATCTTGCTTCAGAATAAATAGCAAGTGTGTCAGGAGAGGGGGAGGAATTTCCTCAAGTTGTTTATGAAATGACTGGCACCATCCAGCTTCAGGATGGGAATACTTTCAAGCACAAGAAACACCATAATAACCCTCAGTGTGCCTCTCCCAGTGCTCGCCACACAAAACCTGGTTTTGTCATGATGAGGATGTCTGTGCCACTCTGAACCTGCCCAGCACAGCCACCACCTGCACTGTCCCAAGGAACCCTTGCAGTGCTGTCCAAGGTGGGACACTCCTTCCTTGCCTTTCTCCCATGGGAGACCAGGGCTTTTGGCAGTGCCCTGTATGGGCCTTCTTGAGCAAGCCTTGCCCTCTGATCCGGAGGAGACAAGGAGCCATCTATGTTTTCATCCTGATTTCATTTGATTATCTGATTTTAACACTTTTACTATTGAAAGAAACCGACACCCAACTTCCTCATATTGATAAAGTGCACCTTTTCTCCTTCCTTAATACAGGCCCAAAAACTTTCAGGGCCTTTTAATGCTATCAACAGATAGTCAAATATTTTTAAGTTGCCATAAATCAATGTTTTTATCTAAAACAGGTCATGAGCTACTTTTTCATGAGAAATTCTCTGGATCATCAATGCAGGATATATCTGAGATTCCTGAAGAAGAGCAATATTAACAGAGCAAGGTGATGATACTCAGTCTGCACCTTCAGCTTTTGTTATTGGGATGAGAAAGGTTTCAAGACAGCTTAAGCTGCTTAAGGAATTCTGGTTTCTAATGTAAGTTTAGTAGCTCACATTCTCCAAGAATTAAATTCTAATAATTTATCAGAAAGGTTTTTTAACTTGGACAGAGAAAAGGAGAATTGGAAAGAATAGCCCTGAGTTAAATTCTCATCTATTTTTTTCCTTTTTTTTTATTTTTAAGTATATATATTGTGAGTTTCATGACATACAGTATGATGGAGGGAGGAAAGCAAAGGAAAACAAACAAAAAATTCAAGAGAACAGAACCTCTCACCCATTGGGCAAATTTGTGTAATTTACAAGGCAAATTTCTCAGGTCAGAATCTTGTCTTTGGGGATTTTCAGCTTCCCCCACTCTTGAAGAGAGCAGAAGCTATTGCACATCAGCGCACGCTGACCCCCCACAGAGAAGTGAACTGTCAGATAAGAGATTGCTTTCATTCCCTGCAAGTTCCCAGGAAGGTACGAAGTGCACAGAGCAATGTTTGTATTACTGCTGAAGGGAAGGATTTTGGCCAAAAGAAGTTGCCAGCCCTGGATTTTTAATGAACCGTGTGCTGACAGGCCTGCTTGTGAACTGTTACAGATGTGCACTGAACAGTCTAATGAGACACAGGAAATTCAGGAGGCCAAAAAAATCCCTTTGGATTTTCTGCTGTGGTGGTAGTATCAAAACTGCTTGTGTTCTACCTGGCATTGCCAAGCAAGAGGTATGCTAGCTGTCCTCAATCAAAACATTTCCATCTGGGGTAAAGGCACTGATGTGTGTTGATTGCCATAAGGGGGAATAAAAGAAGGGCTGAGTCACTAGTCAAGAATGAAAGCACAGGCAGGGCATGATCCTGCAGTGGCACATTAATTATAGTAACATTTTCTGTGATTCCCCTGCTACGTAACCACAGATACAGGAGCATGAGGGGGGGCTGCAGTGGAAAAGGAATTGCTCAGGATGAATGATGCAGCAAGTAAGGGAAAACAAATCCTTGGTGAGAGAACAAAAACCCCTGAAAAATTCCCCTTCCTGCACAGTGGAGTCTCTCGCTGATGTATCCTGTGTGGAAGAGGCACCTTTTCCCACTGCTTTAGCAGAGGAGTGCTCTGCTATTTCTCTTAGAGCGTGAGTCAGACCCAGGGGCTGCCAAAAATACGTGCCAAGTCCTGCTCTCAGTTACGTGTGCCCACAACAACTCAGCACGTGGGCAGAGTATCAGCACCAACACAGCCATCGGAGCAGCTGTGGGCTGCTCTGTGCAGCTCTGCAGCTCCTCCATTTCACCTCTGTTCTATCTCAGAAGTCTGATTAGCAGCTGGATTGCAGATGTATTGCTAATTGTCTGGCCTGCAAATTTAATCAGATCATTGAAAAAAGTCTGCTTTTACTGTTGACAGATAAAACTTATATGTAACTATCTAACTGATGAAGAACTAGCCAGCAGATGCCCCAGCTTACTTGCTCTTTGCCATATGGACAGGCTTAGAAACAAAATAAAAAGCATAGACGAGAGCCCATGAAACAAAACAGGGCACATACACAGATCTTTTCCCGCAGAGCTAGCCTTTGCCAGAACTGTAAAGCTACATAAGATATGCAACACTGACATCTGTTGGCACACAGGCTGTGTTCTGATCTCTGCTTGTTTGTTCTGAGGCAATATTTTTAGCCACGTTCACAGTGCTGTGAGTGCATGCCCCACGCTGTTGCAATAGCACACTGCAACTCCAGGGCACATCTCCACAAGCTGGCAGAGCTGCCCTGTAAAGAGCTTCTGGGATAACTTGCCACCGAAAAATTCAGTCTAGACTGCAAATGTCCTATACCCTTTGCACAATGCGAACTGCAGAGTCCATGTTTCTGCAATCCCCCGAGCTTATTTTTTATGGTGTATGGTCATTAATTTTTTATTCACTTTTGTCACCATGGGAATGGTTTTTTCTGTCAGAATTTTCTTGTAAATTTACTAATCCAGAAAAAAAAAAGGGGAAAAAAATTTAAAGTTTTTATCCAAAAAAGCTTCTATGTAAAATTGAGACGATATCCCACTGAATTTACGTGTTGGCCAACTATTGATTATATGTTCAGGTTCAAATGACTCACCAAGAAACACAGAAAAGATACTAAAAAGAAAAACCTTTCAATACATCAATTGGAAAGTTGGCAGATTGCTCTAGGAGTCTAGAGTATTAATCTTGGGGAAAGGACAGGAAAACTCTGGGTGGAATCTGTTCAGAAAATAAATACAATTTGCTCGTGTTTTAAAGGAAAAGTGCAAAAAGACAACAATGCTCATTAGTCAAAAGCAAGCCTGCAAGCACAACATGAAAAAATAGATCACAGCTCTTATTTCAAACAACTTATACTCTAAAATCAAGAATTATTATGAATTAATTAATGAAGAAAATACCATATCCTGACCCAAATCTCTGTACTCTTTCTGGAGAACCACATGTATATATATATATATAGAGAGAGAGAGAGAGAGGGGAGAAAATATTAATTTCATAACACATACATATTGTGTGTATATATATAATATGCAATTATGCATTTAGTACATTATGTCATAAAAGTATATCATAATTACGTGGTAGTATTTATTTAATTGCAAATACATAGAAGTCTATAAGTAGGTTCATAATTTCAAATGCAAAAACATAATGTAATTTACAGAATTTTCATAGAATCATAGAATTATTAAGGTTGGATAAATCTTTTAAAATCATCGGGTCTAACTCTCAATCTAGTGTCGCTACCATGTTCATCGTTAAACTATGTCTTCAAGTGCCATTTCCATATATTTTTTGAACACTTGAGGATGGTGACTGCACCACTTCAAATAGAAACATTTTTCAGAAGAGTCTATCTATAGCCATAGCTCTTTGTAAATCAGGTTGTGTTCTCTACACCTTGTGTGAGTTGTGTCATTTATGATGTTATATTTATGTATGTGTAATTTATAAATTAGCAGCCCTAGAGGTGCTCTAATACCAGATAAATGAAATAATAATTTCTGGTCTGAGCATCTGTTTTATATCCAAGAGTAGTGGTATGAATCACTAGCCTTAAACAGGGACTTCACATACTATAATACACTATCTGAATTTGAAGGAGTTACAGATTTCATTTTGTCATGTCTTGTGAGAGGGATATGCTGGTTGCAGTGACCAGTCTTTACACCAGTAAAAAGGGGTTTTTTTCTGAATTTATGGGTCATATTCATCATTGGTCTAACACAGAAAATTTAAACAAATCCTGCTATGTATTGAAAGGTTCTCTTTATTTAACCTGGTGATTTAAAATTCAATTTTTGCTGATGTGGGAAGAGTTCATTAAATTAAATTACTGGTCATCAATTTGAATACAAATTACACTTTCCCTTGATTTGTCTTACACATACTTTTTATTCAGAAAAATAAATTTAGCCTAACTAATATCCTAAACTATTTGCACAAGCCTAGAATATGACTCAGTCATTTCTAATCAGTTTCTTCACACCCAAAAACGTTATGATATCTGTTTTGTGCCAAGTAAAGCATGTGATGTATCTCAGATGCACCCAGAATGTCCTGAACTGGCTGCCTCTGGGCAGAATCACAGATGTCATTTCCTTTCCGGAGCAGAGATTATCCAAGCTGAGCCCACCAGCCCCCTGACTGTGGTAATTTCCATTTCCATGCTGTCTGACCCCTTTGTGATTCTGCCTTTCCCACATACATGACATCATCAGCTTCCTGGGAAGCTGAGACAAGGTAATAACTTTGTAGTTACCTAATGCCTACATTATGCAGTCCTGGTGGAGGCAATTATATACAATGGCCTTGCTGCTTCTTTCATTTTCTCTCTCTGTGTCTTGAGAACTACTTGGTTTAATTTTTTGCACCATCCCAGTCTGCTTGATTTGACATTATTTTAGCTTCATTTTTATGACCCCAACATCCAAAATACACATACGTTCGGTGAGAAATATATTTTTCCCTTTCCCCAGGTTCTTTGTAGTCTTTTTTTGAGATGAGTATTTGGCCTAAGCCCTTTTGATTCTGGGTAGTTTTTGCTTCTTGCAAATAGAAAGACCTTTCAAATTCAGTCCCTGAGCTTTATGGCCCAATTGACTACACTGGATATTCAATCCACCTGAATACAAATTCATAATAAGCTGTTTCAGTTTGCATATTTATGATCCTGATGACAGGTGAACTCAATGGAGGAATGGTATAGGATGATTGGGAAAGGTTCCATCTATCTTTCAGTTTTAAAAACATATCCCATCTATTGCTAAATTTTTGTTGCCAATTGTCCTAAAATTAATTCAAAGAAACTTTTTCAAGACTAAAGCATTTTCTGTCTTAGTATGGATCTGCCATACTTGAATAATTAAATTCATGGGTTAGGTACAGTCGTATATTTTTAAAAGCATCCTCAAACACTTTTTATCCTCTGTCTTGGAGATTTCATCCCATGCTCATTTCCCTGCAGTAGAATTGAAAGCAAAGTGATATACTGGTTTTTCTTACTCTGCAGTGCTTGTCATTTTTTATACTGGCATGCCTGCCCCTGTCAGTTCCTCACCCTTACATCTCTGACAGTTCTTTTCAGCTCACAGGTGTGTCAGCTGGTGGCAACTCCTGGCCTCCTAGCACAGCTTGGATAAACACACTCCATGAAACAATGCTGTAGAGTGGTGTTATGGCTTTATTTGCTTCTGGAGGTAAAACACAGGGGTCAGAAAATGCAGATCTGGAGGTGCAAAAGATCTCAAGAGGTTGGTTTCAAGGGATCCTTCAGCCCTCAAATTGTCACAGGACAGCCTCAAGAGTTCTTAGAAACCCTCAACTACCATCAGTAGCAAAGGCTCGGGGGGCCAAAGAAGCAGTCTTTGTGAGTCCCCCCTTGTCCATCACATGAAAAGCCAGCAGCTTGGATGGAGGACTTTGATTTAAATTGGGTTTTCTTGGCATAGATGGCACAACAGGATATACCCGCCAGAGAAGCTGGTCTTTCTCTATGTTTTTTCTTATCCATGCCTAAGACTTTATTTTCATAATATTTTACACCAGCTCTTTCAGCATGTCTTTTGCTATGATTTGTGCTTCTAAAATGAAAGGCAACAGTATGGTTTCTCCCTTTATGTACAGTCTGAATACGTCCATTTTTCCAAGTTAACATTTGATAAACTGAAGGCAGTGGCCTGCAGCTACCACAACACAGTAAAGAAATAACCCAAGTTAAAAATAGACTCATGCAAAATAGTGTCCCAAGGCAAAGGGCAGGAAATTGGTTGCAGTTGAACTAATATTTCTCTTGAAATTATCTGTAGCTGCTATTTGTTACACAGCTTCTGCTCATCCCTGGGCAATTCCGGATGCCTTTGGAAAACCCTCTCAAACTTCATGTTGTGCTGCCTATATATGGTGTGACTCCTCATGTTTGTAGCCCTTTGGTAGAGAAGAAATGTGTGTTTTTATATGAGGGGTGTAGGAAGTGTCTATTATATGAGATGACTCATTCATATTATTTCCCCTTTGAGTGAAAGAATAAAGGAAGTGCATGCCAAAACTGGGAACTTCCATTTGGGCTTGTAAACTCCTCTCCTGGATGTTTGAAATAGATAAACTGAGGGAAAATTACACAGAAAGACATGGATGGTCCAGTACAATGTAGACTACTATACAAGCTTCAAACAATTTTTGGAAATAGATATCATATTCACATACATGAGTGAAGCTTGATTTGCTAGTTAATGCAAGATTATAGATTAAATAATGATGTTTAAAATGTAGCCAACGTAAAACTTAATAATAAGCTGTAATAATAAATACTTTTTGCTGTAACAATAAGTACTTTTTTAAGCTGATAAATATTTAAGAATTATCTTCCTGTTGTCTCTTTTTGTGATAATCACTTTTTCTCCACAGGAGATGAATAAACCTGAAAGCAATCTATTTAGCAGTCTCTAACATTTCAGCCTATAAAGCATTTTTAGTTTAAACTTAATCATTTTTACAATTCACGTGGGCATCATTTTACCTGGCTTTAACTGTCCATCCAGAAGTTTGATGTCTAACTACTTGCAGGCATATTTTAACACCCACCTAAAGGAGACATTACTTAATGACTCATTAATCTGACATCAGATTGCCCTATCATATGTATCAGCCTGATCCAGAGGTGAAAGGCCATAAAATGGAATCTTGCACTTTGATAGAGAGTGTGATGTTTTCTGTAGATCATCCTGGAGGGACATGACCTAAAAATCATTTTACATAAGAGGTTTCTGAGAACTCATAGGCATGGTCAGACAGGCAGCCATCATTTTTGTTTGACTAATAAAACAGGTGTAAAACATGGCAGAGAAAATTCAATGTATGAGCAAGTTATAATCAAAACAAGAGGATAATGTGTTTATGTTAACCTAGTGGATCTCCTGTTGTGATATTAAAATCTTTTTCTTCCTTGAAATGACTGACATAAAGTTCTGCCTGTCAGAATTGAATTGACATAAAGCTCAATACTGAATAAGAGCTGGGAGTTTTGTCATGTGTGTAGTGAAGTTTTGTGCGCTTGTCTAAAAACCAGTTTATCTCTAAAATTTAACTTTTCTCTAAACTCAATGAAATGAAAATGAAGGGGTTAACATGCACACTGGGAATAGAGAAATTAAGATCAGCCAGGTGATAAGAACAAAGATACAGAGTGACTGAGTGAATGTAAATGCAGTAGAAATGTTGGAGGGACATCAGAGAGGAAAAGAGTTATGTGCCACTCCCAAGTGGGTCTCATCTGCCTCCCTGCAAATACAGTAAAGCGCAGGGGGTAGGGTGGGTGTGTGGATGTGTGTGTGAATTTAAACCACAAACCGATTTTCTGCAGCCACCTTGTGTCGAAAGTGGAAAATACAGCTCTCAAAATCTGTTTTTGAAAGGCCAGTGCCCTGTTTCAGCAAGGTGTTGCACCCAAGGGATGTAAAGCTCATAAATGTCGCTGCTGTTTCCAGAACACCTGCTGACGCATGAAGAGTTTTGTCAGTGGGAAAACACCCTGAACTAGGGTGGATTTTCACTGAAACTCAGTTTCTATGAGAAAATATCACCTAGAGAGAAAATATTACTTTTAGATCCCATTCTTTTGCAGCCCAAACTTTCCAGAATCGAAGGGGATCTTGCCATTTATCTTAATGCACAATTATGTCCTATTAGATATCATTTGTTCACAGAGAAAAAAGTGATAGATCTTATACCTTTCTTCTCAAAACATGCTAGCATTTTGATTGAAAGAAGAAATCTGCAGAAATCAGAAGAAATCTGTCAAAAACCAGAAATGGCCGTTGATTGAGCTTTATTGTGCAATCCCAAAATTCTCTTACTAGATAACACTGCATCTGCTCTAGACATAGATGAGACGTTGCTAGCTCACATTGAACTAGGAAAAGTAAGTGCTTTGTCATTGATATATCTCTCATTTCTCTTTTCTCCAATCATGAATTTAATTTAAATTCAGAGAGAAGACAAAATGACAGCTATCATTTTCCTTGACAGGTTTGTAGCAAGGATTATTTCCCATTCAGGGCAAAAAGTTGCTTACTGTTCTGTAACAATATTCACATCTCTTTCACCTCATCACCACAACAATGATTTCCACCTGGCTCATCTAGCTGAGGGCTGGGCTGGCACCATGGCACCAAAAGAGGAGGAACCCTCGCTGCAACACCCCAGACAGTTTAACTGCAGAGTGTTTAACTCCCAGCAGTTCATTTGGAAGAAAACTGAGAAAGATGCATTTTGGAAAAGTCTTTGTCTCTCTCCTTTGGTTGTATAGGCAGTCTTCTGGTACTACCCTGTACGTTTGTTTATTTCTGGATATTTGTCATTTGTGCTTATGGAGGAAAGCACAAATTTCCTCCATAAATTACCAAATTATAACCTCTGTATTTTTTGTGTGGCAAAGGAAGCCCAAAGCTACCTATTTAAGGAAAACAGATTGCCTTCAGCCGGATAATGCTCAGCAACATTTACCAGTGGCAAATAACTGGTGTTGCATTGGAATCAGAGACACTGGGATCAGATCTGTCTTTCAACAGTGAGCCATTCTCTATGGAAATGCTCCAAACTTTGTACATCTTGGCTGGGCCTTGTAACAGCATTTTTAAAAGACCTACTCCAAGAAAAGCAGGAGCAGACAATAAGCCAGAAGAGAGAACAGGTGATGACTTCAGTCTGCCAGGGAAAGGAGCAGGTTGTCAGTTAAGTCCGTTGAGAGAGTATCATAGATTATACAGATATTCAGCAGATGGGATCAATGGGATGTAACAGCAGTATCAATATGACAAATTAGAGGAATTACTCCAAACCACCTAGCAACAGGGGACATGAATTACAGTTTGGTGTTTTGTTTACAGGCCACACGAGGTCAAACTACTCTTATTATTGCTCATTGGCTCACTGCAGCTCAGACTGTGGATGCAACAGTGGGCATTGTAGATAGCACAGTGGTTGAAATGGGAACACACACAGAGTTGATGGAGAAAAAGGAGCGGTATTATTCACTTGAAACCTCACAGGTAGGTTGATTTTCATTGCTGTTATTACTTGCATAAACATAGCATGCAGGCTGGACATAGGTCAAGTCCCTACTGAGCCATATTTTAGGTACATTTTAGGGAGCTGGAAGTACAATCATGTGTAGATACATTTGTCACTCAGCAATTTTACAAATGCTGGTTTCTTGTATGCGCCACTGTGCATTTGTTTATTTCTGAATGGCTCAGATGACCTTTAAAATACAACATGAGCCATGATTCAAGCATAATCTAGCATGTGCTTTAAAGTGACACACACAGATGCGGGAGCACAGACCTAACAGCTACATCGTGGTCATCATCAGGAAAACCCCTTGGTGCTCTGCTGCCAGTGCTGCCTGGTACTGAGTTACCAAAATCAACTCACCTCCAAATAAGATTACACCTCTTTATATCATTCCTCTGCAGTGTCCTGGCAACAGTTTTTCCTGTAGGCTGTTAGAAGTGTTGGTGAAGGTTCCCACAGTTCTGAGTGGTCTGTAGAGGCAAGAGCAGTAGCTAAGGCTGTAACTGTGAGTCCTATAAGTATGTAGGAGCCAAACTGAAAACAAAATCAAGAGGACACAGAAAACATTCCATCTTTTCTTTTGTGCAGAAATATTAACGATTTGGACCTTTTTTCAATACTGATCTACCTCCAACAGCAAAATGAAAAGTACAATGGAAGTATTGGAAAGGGCTAAGGAGACCAGGTATGGGCAGGCTCTCCACCACTCCATCTAATGAAGTTTGAGTAATTGTCAACTCTGCCAGGCAGAAAAGTTCTGACAAAATGACAGGGAAGAGAGAGACACTGTCTTGACCTGGCACATAGTCAGGTCACATACTATTTGTAGGAACATAACTTGAGACGTTTCTTTTTAAAGACACTTCTTTATCCAAGTTAAACCAAGTTAAAATTGACAGTAAAAGCAGTGGGACTGGATTTCCAGAAGTTGCTAAAGCACAGTTTAAAAGCTATGTTCTGGAAAACTACTTTAAAACATGTACTTATCTGGGCCTGCCCAGGAATGCTATGTAAGCCATTTGATAGGTGTGGTTCTGCCATTGCTGTCAGTGTGCTGTGGACAGGGTCTTTCAGGCATACTGTCTAGAATTAAAACTGTTCAGGGGAAAGGTGGCTAAAACTAGAAGGACTCACAAAGAAAATGACTGCAAAATGTTAAGGGCAAAATCTGGCTCTACTTGACTTAATGTTAGCTTTGGTAAACTGTAGACACTGACAAAAATGTACTTGCAAATTGCAGCAGCCACCAAAGCATTTCATCAAGAATTTGACAAAATTCCAGAAACTGAATTAGAAGTTGTGAGTGGATTTAAAAATCTATTGTTTTCTTGGTAATTTGAAGAGGTGCTAAGTAATTATTACATCATTATAGTGAATGGATACTTGCAGGAACCTTTCAAAATCACACAGAATTAATCCCATTGAGGAAAAACAAGTACTGTGTTCCTAGGGCTTAAAAAAATGCTTGCCTTTTTTAATATACTGTAGACTTGTATGTGGACTCCTAATGACTAAGGGAAATTTTGATAATGTTACATAGAATCATAGAATTGTTAAGGTTGAAAAATACATGTAAAGATCACCAAGTTCCATATGAAATTGTTTTTAGAAATTAGACTAATTTGGTGAGATGAATAAATCTAAAACTGAATGCCAGAGTACTTATGTGAAACTACAAGGAGAAACTAGTGCACTTTTCAGAGCTACAGTGACCAACACAATACATTTCTGGCTGATTGAATTTTTTCATGTCTTATGCTCCTTGAATTAGTTTGAATGGACGTTACTAGAGGAACTAGTGACCACAGAGGATCCTACAGGTGGATCAAACATCAACAGTTTGAAGCCAAATTGAGCAAAAGGGAAATCATGCTCCATAATAAGAAGATGAAGAATAAACCTCTCAAAAAGTAATGAACAACATAGTCTAAAAGGTCTAGCGATCTCACTGAACCCTAAAACAACTAACATAAAAAGGATAAATATTTGTCAAGCAGTGTAGCTGTGGACTCTCCATCCTTCGAGCTGGAGAAGACTCAAGCAGTGAGGCCCCAGGCAGCCAGCTCTGAGCACGGGGTGTACTGAATATCTCTGGAGATTCCTTCTGGCCAACAAGGTTCTGTGAATTTATGTCAGCTGGTGAGAGCTCCTGCACACCACTTCCCCTTTCATACTGACATCACTTCTTCAGAAAAACATGCCAACAACTATTTCTGTAGTGATCAGGTGGATTGTTCCCTTTTTCTAAAATTAGTGTCAATGATACAGCACAGTTATTAAGGTTGGATCCTGTTGTTATTTGTGGTCCTGAGGCAGCATTATGGAATAATTCAGACCTGTATCCTCACCCTTGTTCTCTGCTACCTCAGGATTCTTCTGTTTGATTCCTCCTGCAGTTGAAGACAACACTAAGAGCAGTTTATCTTAAAAACGTAGCAATAACTGTAATTTCAAAGTATTTTTTGATTTCTTATTTCTGAAGATACTAAAATTAAAGTATGAAGGGTCATTTACTGGCCTGTTAGCACTGGCCACAGTTTGAAAATGGCCTAGTCCCCTGTTTTGCATCATACTTCCTGAAGGTGTAAAGAAATTACTTTTATTACCATAATTTAACTGAAAATAATTTACCATAAATAATTTAATTGAAAATAATTAAAAATAATTTACCATAATTTAATTGAAAAAATAAATTCAGCATAGTGGCATGGTAAGTACCTCTAACAGTCTTTGATTATCCATAACACAGGGAAATACCAGTTAGAGATGTTTCTTAGATTGATTATTAAACATTATTGCTATCACTTTCCTGGACTTCAATCCTCCAGCTTAAAAAGGATATGACTGATCTCCCAAAGTGTCCTAAATTTGGTCCTGCTTCATTCAGGGAAAGAATGAATGGGTTCTACTAGTCAAATTAGTTGTTCTTGACATAGTTTTTAATGTTATATTGAGTCCTAGCACATATATGGCACATTTCCCATTTACAAATCATGAAGAATTAATGACTGAGATTTACAGTATATTTGAGAATACGTTTTCCCAGGAGTACACTTTGCTATGTCTCAGGAACATATGAGGCTTTTCCTCATTTTATTTTCCCCTAAAAGTGAATTCTTGGAGTTTCCAACTTCCAGTTGTTGTGTTTACACTGCTGAATAATTTATTTTTCTAGCATCCCCTAGTGCAAACAGAAGTATTGCTCAACAGAGAGGCTCACAGCCCCAGTCCTAAACTGTTGTATGATTTCATTTGATCCAGCCCTTGTTCAAAGCAGAGAGAACTGTGAAACAAGGTCAGGTAACTCAGGACTCTTGAACACACACCAGAATAGCCCTAGAGCTGGCAAACCCAAAGCCCCTCTGGACAGCCTGAGGTACTCCTTGGCCACTCCCCTGTGAATACTGTGATCCTATTATTCAGTGTTTCCTTTGTGTAGCTGGCATCTTTTGCCCATCATCCTTTTTCTATGCACTCCTGACAAGAATGTGGCTCCAGCTCCTCTGGATCTTCCCATTACCCAGTTGTGGACAGCAATCATTGCACTTGGTTTCTCCAAACTGAACACATATTTCTCTCAGCATCTCAGTAACTTCTCATACAGTGTGGTCCAGAGCCCTCTTTGCCTTTGTAGCCTTCTGTGCAGCTCACTTCAGTTATGTCAATGTCTTTTTTTATTTTCAGTGGGAAGCCCAGGGTTTGACACAGTGCTGCTCACATGCTCCCAGTTCATGAATAGGGGAGAATAATTGCCTCTCCACCTGCTGACTGCGCTGCTTCACTAATCATATCCCCTGTGCTGGTGCCCTCTTTACTGGCAGGACACACTGCTCATCATGCTCACCTTTTTGTCCACCAGGATCCTCAGATACTTATGAAATAGGGAAGTCTGATGATCCAGTAGCAAGAAGCTGAAAAGTGGCAGTAAGACAATCTCACTTAGGACAGTCAAAGCCATGATCAAGGAACCCTAAAAATATAAAACAAAAAATATGTGCATAAAAATATTTCCTGCATGTGACTGGAATATGGACCTATTAATATGTATAGCTCAGTGTATTTTAAATACATATACTCAGTGTAGATAAGCCCAAAATATTCTTGGGAGGTGTAAGCAAAATCACAATGAATGCGTATTTTGAACAAAGCTACATAAAATCCACTTCTATTTCTACTTCTATATTTCTATTGCTGTTTTTCCTATGGAAATACTATATATAAACGCAATATTTTTCCTAAATTGGTATCCTAACTTTCACCAGAACATCCTGCTTTAACTCTCCTATCAGCAAGAGCGAATTAATTTTATTAATCAGTCTGTAGGAAAAAAAAAAGGAAAACTAATCATAATATAAATCTACCAAAAAAAAATCCTCAATACGTGTTGTACATGATCTAGAAATGTCCTTTTTATTTCCATTCTATTTAATTTGGGCTTCCTTTTTAAGATTTAATCTAAATATTTATGTGTGGAAAGCAATTTCCATAAAAGTACTATATATAAATCTTTAATTCAAATTGCAAGTTTCTCCATTTTTTCTAATGCAGCAAACAGCCAAACCCTATTACCCTGAACAGTATGAAATCATAAATATTTATCTGAGCTCAGTGGTGATTTGTTATAGAGAGGTTAGACTGTGTCTTCAACACAAATTTATTTCTGCAGTTGAATTTGGAGCTAATGAAGTCCACATTGTCACACTGATGATGTTCTGTCAAAATGCACATTAGAACCCAATGTCTTTTACAGAGTTTGCAACACAACTTCTTTGAAAAATTTTATACTGAGTGTTCATTTATGGTTACTTCCGAGCTGTTCCCCAGCCAGTCTGCTCTTCAGATAACCATATAAACGAGTTTTATCTGTGAGTCCAAATCTCAGACAGAGACGTGTTCCAGGCTTGGAAGAAGGAGCGGACTCACACTTGGGGATCATGAAGGTTTTATTCAGGCCCAAAGCCCAGGTGCAAGTGAGGATTCTGGGGCTTACATGCCCTTAAATACAGGAGGTGTTGCCTTTGGAAATGAAGGGGAGTGACTTAGGAACAGAGGGCATTGGCAGGGCTATTTGGGGGCAAAAAGGGGAGTGGGGAAACTTGAAGCCTGGCTGAGTCACCAGCTTTTGCCAGAGCAGTCAAGCTTAGGGTGTGGCAGTGGGTATTATCAGGGAAGGATTACAATGAACTGGGAGTAGGCTATTGTAAGGGGAAAACAACAGGGATTTGGGAAAGGGGGATTTGTATGGATAACTATTACAGAAATTAATAACAGAAACATACAGAACTTTAGAAAACTCAAAATGCACACTGCAACATTCATTCTCAGTCTGGAAATTATCATTCATACCTTATCTATTCTACTGTCAAAATTGTGACTGAGATTTGTGTGAAATTCATGAGCTACAGCATTCTCCAGTGAGTTATTAAATCAGTATTATTTTTTTGCTTGTTTTTTATTTTTTTGTACATAAACAATGATAATTAGGGGACTCAGAAGGAACCAAAAGCCTATTCTACTACGTTAGTGATTCTTCACTAATCACTGAAGTCTTGCAGATAATTCTTAGGTTAAATAGAATAAGGTTTAGAAGAAGCAGTTTCTAGTCTTCTTGTTTAAATTGGGATGGATTCAGTTTTCACAGCTGAGAGATCATGACATAAGAGAAAAGGAAATATTTGACTGTCTTTATCCAGTCCCTTTAGAATTTACCCATAATATTCTATTGTTAAAGGCTACCAGAATAACCTATATAGAGAATATAAAAATGGCAGAGTGCCTATAAGTGCAAAAGGATAATATAGTATGCAGGCAGTTATTTTCTTGCAAGGATTTCATTATAGGAAAGTAGAAGAAATTCTACAAACATTGCTCAGGTGTATAGAATTTAAAGTCTTAGTTTAGTGGTTTGTTGTCAAGCACACTAATGAAAACAAAAAAACCTATTAGTAAATAGCTCTATTTACATTATGCTCTTATCCAGTTCAATTTTATGGTATCAATTTCTATGGTAAAAAAGTGATACTTGAAGCTTTTGCTACCTACCTACCTTTTGGTGTACCTGTCAGTCTCAGAGAAGACCTTTGCTAGGTACACACACAACTGAACGTTCTCTTCTCACACAATTTCCCTGGCCAATCATGGCACTAAAATGCACTGGGAATGGAGTTCAGCTTCCTTTTAATATCTGGCTCAACTAACCAAACATGCTGCAGTTGTGTTTGTATGTTTATCCCCAACATACATTATACATATACGTGCGCCCAGAAAGTTTGCAAGAATCTCCACTGTTTGGCCACGACCCCCATTTTGCTGATTAAGACACAAGACATTGTTTCTTATTTTTAGCAGCCGTAACTCTGCCTGCCAAGAGCAAATGATTAATCAGGTCCTTAAAATGACTTAACAGCTGTAAATCAAGTAGTAATTTTAAGAAGCAGAGCTCATGGACAAAATAGCTGTTTCATTTGCCAGGGAGCAGAAAGATATATTTAGTCACCTCTGGATGCTAACATTGCCACCCCATCAGATCTTTTAGAAGGTCAAGTTGATTATTCCTCAGGTCTTGTCTGCATGTTGCTACTGAAAAATCTCACTGCGACATGCATAGATTCCAAATTTTTTCAGGGTTTCTGAGTATCACAGCCACAAGTCTCTTTGGACCTTGCTTGAGAAAATAGGAGTAATTTCCACACATTTCTGGCTGTGTGTCCTGGACTTCATTCTTCATGTCTCTCTGAGGCTGTTTCACTGTCTGCTTTCCATGCTGCTCCTTGCATCCTTACTTCTGCCAAATCTATTAGCTAAAATCAAACAAGCGAATTTGGCTGAAAGTAATATTTTTTTGTCCAGAATTACCTGTATGTCTCTTTGTCTTGTATCCCAGTACTCATGATTACACTGGGAGCTCATTCCTGGCTATCTTAGTGCCAGGTTCAGCAGGTTATTTCAAGGTCACTTTACAGAAAGACATTTCCAAGGTGTCCATGGTACAGCCATGACATACACTGCCCTGGGTGGGAAGGACTGTGCTTACAAATGTGACCAGCCCAGCAACGCAGGGTGCACACTCAGAATGGTGAATGGTTAAAGATGGAGAAGAATTCCTGTGTATCTACTGTCTAGCAGTATTTCCCATAACCAAATTTCCGGCTACAGCTGACCCTCAAATCTTATTCTAGTTATTTTACAACCAAATTTCATTTAAAAGGCCTGTTTCTCCACTCAGCAGAGCCAGTGGAGCATCTCTGTAGTCTTTAGGGTCAGACTAATCTTATCTCATGCCAAGAAAAATGACGTTTTATATTTTATGCACTCTGCAATACATCCAGTGCAAAGCTTTTAGTGAATGATTTTGAAACTCCTTTAAACCTCTAGAAGGCTAAAACCCCAGAAAACCTCAAAAACATATTTTTCAGACCATTTTGATGTCATTTGGACCACAACATTCCCTAACCAAATGCAACATGCCCATAGTGACACAATGGAAATAGTCTTAGTTGAAATCAACATCTGCATCAAAATAGCCTGCTCACTGTTAGAGTAGAGTTTAAGCTGGACAAATATTTGAAAAATTAAGCCTTTTCCAGATCTTAATTTTGCAGTTACCTTCACTCCAGCCTTGGAATCAGACTGAAGGTTATAGGGCATATAGGACAGGAGCTCATGGGGAGAAAGAGAACTTCAGAGCATAGAACTTGTATGCAATGCAAAATCTAGGCCATCATTCGAGTCAGACACTGTCTTTACCAGGAGTGCAAAAAGTCAACTTTTTAAAGCAAGTCTATAACTATGTCTATAATTCCACAAAAATTATAAATGCCTGAAAAGAACCATGGAATAATTCTGTAGCAAATATGAACTGGCATAGTTTGACTGAAGCCTATGGAGTTATTCCAGTTTACAACAGGTTAAGATCTGGCCTCAGCTGGACATTTGCATGCATAAACCAAGTAATTGCATGCACAAACTGATAGTTATTTTGATTTGCATGTGTAAGTGTTCATACTAATTAGCAAGAGCACTATTGAACTAATGCTTGTCATGGCTTTTTCATGTGCAAACAGATGCATTTGCAGACACTGAAGACTTTGTTAGTAGTAACAATGTAGGAAGGAAAGAAAAGGCCTCTTACACACTGAATAACCTCTTTTCTTCTTTCTCTGCCTTTGCTCCTTAAGTCTGTTCTTCTATGAAAACTCCCACTTTATTAAAAATAATACTGGACCTTTGGGGACAAGATAGCCAGAGAAAGAGAAAAAAAATCTCACCCTGGTCTGTTTATGACATTTCTGTGTCAAAAGATACTAATCACATCAAACCTACTACGGAGTGAGTATTTCTATGGTGAAACATTGCAAAGCGAGCAATGAGTCACACTAGGGAGAGAAAAAGAGGCAGATTTTAAACAGGAGGGAAAGTAATCCAAGTGGACCCAAAGTATACTTGCAAGAAATGAATGGTCAAATTCTAATTAAGTTCAAAGGATGGAGAGGTAATACTCATCTAGCTATGAAGTTAGGAAGCTTACACCACAACTTTCCAAAAGCTTGAGTCTTCTCAGATCTTGGACTAAGAGGTCGGGCAACAGTGAGGGATGGCAATCTTCAAGGTTCTTCAAAATTTAAGGGTACCTGGACACAAGAATTCAGACTAGCCCACTTCCAAAAAGAGCAAGTAATCAGTGAGAAGGAAGGAGAAAAAAATGCATGAATTAATGTGTTTCAACTGAACTGTTACAGGAACCAATCCCAGATAAGGTAACATTTTAAAAACAGCAACAACAAAAATGTAAATCTGCCCATACAGAAGAATCAAAACAACTTCTTAAATTCAGCAAGGGATAGAAAAGAGAATACAGGAATTTGCAAAAGGCAAAACATTATATTTGGTATTTTCAAGAGGAAACTTTTTGTTCCAACACAGTATTTTCAGTTCAACCTGAGCTCCAACTTTTCAAATATCACTCAAAGAGAATTGAGTTATCAAATAAATAAATAAATAAATTGAGTGATTTAAATAAAGGAAAATAAAGAACTTTGGCTACCATTAAACAACTTTTATAGCTGTTAACTTTTTTAATCACTGAAAAATGCACTGATTTTCTGATTTGGACTGATTTTGAGCTATATGTAATTTCCTTATTTTTTGGTTCAACTTCCAGACTAAAAATTGACATTATTTTCAATGTCTTCAATTCTGTATTTCAGTCTGAACAGAAGCCAGTTAATATAAAATCCTGGAATAGGTTCCTTTTCAAAGGCTGGTGTTAAAATGCAAGCTAGAATGGGAGAAGAGAAACAGTGTAATCTCAAAGTGTTCTAACAAGGGCAGTGTGATTCTGCCTTCCAAACCGATCACTTCCAGCTCAGTGTGACTAGCAGTTCTGTGCACACAGACTACAGATGCATACAGCCTAGGAGGGTGTTTTAAAAAATGGTCACTGCCTGGTTGACAGATTGCAATACACATTTCTGTCAGGGGAGATGAGGCCATGGAGAATGACTTCCATGACATGTTCGTGGCCTCTTATTTTTCTTCTCTTCATTTCACAACTCATAGTTCTTGCTGTGATCTAGAGGATGAGATTTTGAAATAATATTTAACACTATTAATGTGTTAAATAAACGTGTTAAATGCCACTATTAATAGTGGCAAACTATTTTTTCTTTAATTACCTGATTATAGCTAACTGGCACAGGAGATTTGGAGCTGTGATATAAAACATCTCTATCTTTGGTATTTCTGTCATTTTTTTCCTTTATATATGTATAGCTGCTGATCTTTTCCATAGCCTCTGTGCTTCCTGTCACAGGAATGCTGTAAGTGCATAGATGATGTAAGTTTCATGGACAACCAGGATGAAAAGGGACTTGCAGGCATTAAGGAAGGCCTGCACTCCTGATCTTCAGAATTTAAAGACTCTGTGCCTGTGATGTGGCTTTGTTAGGATGTGTTCTCTATACAGCTCTCTTCCTCTTTTCCTGAGCAATACTTGGCACAGTGACATCCTATAAATGAAGCTCTTTGCGCTACCACAATGATGACAACATAAGCACAGTTACACAAATGCTCCAATAATTACAATATTTTACATATATATATACTTTATACAAATGTGATAATATCAACTGTCAATCAGTTGGAGGGGGTCATCCACTTTATTTTCAATAAAGAGAATGTTAAAACTCAAAAAACCCACAAGAGAACTACAAGACACAAGTCAAACTCAGTCAGCAAACATACAGACAACACGTGTAAATCTTGAGGAATGCAGAGGCACATTCCCTTCTTTCCCAATTATATAGCCTCAAAGAACAGGACAATTCATACACTCCTCAGATGCAAAAAGGAGGAGGAAAAAGCTCGCAAAAGTCTGTCTAGTGTAGATGAGCACAGAGATTTCTTAGGGAGGAAACAGCCCTCAATATCAACTTGAAAGTGAAAATAAAATAATGCAGAAGAAATACAGATCATATGGCATCATGCATTGTCATTTGCTAGCCTTTTTGCAGCTAGCTGTATTTCCTGTAACCACCATTTCTCATACTTAAGTATTTCTTATGTGAGAAAGCTGTTACATTTGGCTGATTAGAAGTTTAATGCTGACCTGCTAAAAACAATTGAAAACGATATTTATTTTTGTAGTTCTGTGACATCATCCTGCATCCTTGTCTATGAAAGAAAGGTATATTTTCCTTTGGGTACCTGAAGCAGATTGAGAGCAAGTCCCTGATGCTTTCTTAGAAGCAGAAAGAGAAGTGTTCAGAGTAACTGACCTCTCACTGAAACTACCAGGAATGCACTGACAGACAGGCTTCCAAGACACATTGATGGACTGATAGGTTGTTAGCAAACATTGCCCAGATGCCTTGCTTGGAGGATGTTGTTTTTAAAGATTCCAGAAAGCTTTTTTCCTCCTTCTTCAAGTGATGGGTGGCTTTGGTGATATGGAGATCTGGACAGAATCGGGGGATTACGGAATTATAGAATTGTATAATAGGTTGTGTTGGAAGGGACCTTTAATGGTCATCTAGACCCTGCAATGAGCAGGGACATCTTCAACTAGATCTGGTTCTTCAGAGCACCTTTCAACCTGACCTCGAATGTTTCCAGGGGTGGGACATCCACCACTTCTCTGAGAAATCTGTTCCAGTGTTTTACTGCCCTCAGTGTAAGAAACCTTTTCCTTGTATCTAGTCTTAATCTACCCTCTTTTAGTTTAAAATCATTATGCCTTGTCTTATAGTTACCGACCCTGCAAAAAAGTTTGTCCTCATCTTTCTTGTAAGGCCCTTTTAAGTATTGAAAGCTTGCTGTAAGGTCTCCCCAGAGCTTTCTCTTCTCCAGTCTGAACAGCCCAAACTCTCTCAGCCTGTCCTCATAGGAAACATATTCCAGTATTGTGATTGTTTTTGTGGCCCTCCTCTGGATCTTCTCCAACCTGTCCATGTCTTTCTTGTCTGAGGACTCCGGAGTTGGATGCAGTACTCCAGCTGGGGTTTCACAACAGTGGATATGTACTTATGGATGCTCTGTATTAAAAAAAAGCATTTTCAGGTTTTCACCAAGCAGTAATTTGCACCTGAATTCATCACATCTTTTACAGGTTCCCTAGGGAAAGCAATAGAAGAGATTAGGCAATATTATCTGTGTTTCCACTTGTGCATGCAGTCTGTGTGTGGAGCACCTTATGGTGCACAGGATCTTCCTGCATATCTGAACCACATCTACTAATGAAGCTGTCTCATTTATGGAACTCCGTGACTCTTCAAATGGAGATGATGTTGAGTTTTTTCAAGTGATTTCTGCTTCTAAATAGTGAGTATTTGAGAAATACTAAGAATAGAGTTGAGATAGGTGGATCCTGCTAAGGATTCAATCTTGATATTCTGTATTTCCCCTGTACTGAAGGACTCAGGTTGAGGGTGTATCTAATTATTCATGTGAGACTGACTGTGAAGGGTGTTTTCAGGCAAGCCATATAAATTAATAAACATAAATGTGTTTATTAAGAATGTGCAGATTTACACCTCCCTTCACATCTTGGAAAATATTTCACTGTCACAAAGATAAATTGCCTTCTGAGTAGAAGGAAATAAATTCTAGTTTACATCTGTATTCTTTAAAACACTAGAGACTTTCTCAAAACCCTTCAGCTCCTATTTCAGCAACCGCTTTTTGGATAAAATTGGAACTTAATTTAGCCACTGTGGTTAAAGAAGCAAAAAAAACACAACAACAACAACAACAACAACAAACTAAAAATATATTGACAACAAAAGGAGGGCTAAGGAACAGCCCAATCCTCTGCTGGATGCAGAGGGTAGCATTGCATCTGGGGATAAGGAAAAGACTGAGGTACTTAATGACTTCTGTGCCTCAGTCTTTAATACCCAAACCAGTTGTTCTCAGGTTTCCCAGCTCTGGAAGTTAGTGATGGGGAATGAAACCCACGTAATCCAGGAAGAAAGGATTATATCTGTTTTGCCAATTAGACACCCACAAGTGTATGGGTCCAGATGGGATGTGAGAGTAATGAGGGAGCTGACAAAAAAGCTTGCCATGACGTTTTCAATCATTTACTGAGAGTCCTGGTTACCAGGACAAGTGCCAGTTGACCGGAAATTAGCAAATGTATTGTTCTTCTGTAAGAGGGGTTGGAAGGATGATCTAGGGAACTACAGGCCTGTCAGCCTGATCTTGGTACCAAGGAAGGTCGCGGATGATCCTGAGTGCCATCACACAGCATGTGCAGGACAGCCAGGGAATCAGGCCCAGTCACCACTGGTTTACAAAAGGCAGGGCCTGTTGACTAACCTGATCTCCTTCTGTAATGGGCTGACCCACTCAGCAGATGAGGGAAAGACTGCAGGTGTTGCCTATCTAGACCTTGGTAAAGCGTTTGACACCACCTCCCACAGAATTCTCCTGGAGAAACTGGCTGGTCATGACTTGGATGTGTGTAGCCTTTGCTGGGTGACAAACTGGCTGGCAATGCCCAGAGAGTGGGGTGAATGGAACTAAAAACAGCTGGCTGCCTGCCAGGCACCATTGGGGTTCCCCAGGGCTCAGTGTTTGGGTCAGTCTTGTTTAATATTTGTATGGATGATTTGGCTGAGGGGATTGAACTCACCCTCAGCCAGTTCACAGATGACACCAAGTTAGGTGGAAGTGTTGATCTACTGGAGGTTAGGAAAGCTCTGCAGGGAGATCTTTGATGGGCTGGATTGATGGGCTGAGGACAACTGCATGACATTCAATGAGAAGAAGTTCAGGGTCCTGCACTCAGGTCACAACAACCCTCAGGTGGCACTACAGGCTGGGGGAAGAGTGGCTTGAGAGCTACTCAACAGGAAGCAACTTCAGGATGCTGGCTGACAGCTGGCTGGATATAAGCCAACAGTGTGTCCAGCTGTCCAAGAAGGTCAATGGCATCCTGGCTTGTATCAGCAACAGGGTGGCCAGCAGGACCAGGGCGGTGATTGTCCCCCTACACCCAGCACTGGTGATGCTGCACCTCAAATCCTGGGTCCGGTTTTCGGCCCTTCACTACAAGAAAGACATTGAGGTGCTGGAGCGTATCCAGAGAAGGACAGCAGAGCTGGAGGAGGGTCTGGAGCACAAGTCTTAAAAGGAGTGGCTGAAATCTGGTGCTGTTTAATCTGGAGAAAAAGAGGCTTGGGAGGACCTTGTTGATCTCAGCTGTGATGCCGCAACTTTTTAAATTCACCACAACCATGACCCCAGTATATTTGTACATCCAAAAGGCAAGACATGCCTGGAATTGCTCTAACACCACATAGTGTGTAAGGACACAAATAAATTGAGACTGGAGAAAAGGATTTGAATGTTTTTGGGAGAAATATGCAACATGCATTGCTAAGAATTTTACAGTTAAATTGAAACCACCTAAAATAACTTTCTCAGCTTGTCATTGTTTATTTATCACCTCTTCAGGCATCCCTTCTGTCCCTTTACCACTTTGCATTTTGTAGCAATTAGTAAAATATGTAAAAAGATATTTCTTTTAAACTGCAAAATTAAAAGTCTGGGCATTCTCTGCATTTTTATCCAAAATCTTTCAATAGATGTCACATTTTTGGATCCTGTTTGATTCTGGTGTCAAACTGCTGGCAGTAAAATGTATTTACTCTTGTTGTACCTAATCATATATGCTAGTAATATCTGGTAAGATATTGGCAATGTAGGTGAGACGTCTGAAAGGCAGATGATCAAAAATTTTAAATAGCTCCTCAAGAGGGAGATTGTCTGGAAAAGAAGTTTGCCATATTAAAAATGGTTAAGTGCTAAACACAAACATATCTTGTTCCAGACAGATACATATATTGACATAATATGACCATCCAGAGCCCAGGAAGAGAGTTGCATCAGTGGACAGAGCACAGCACAAGGCAAAAGAGGGGGCACTGGTGTGCAGGAATGTGTTTTTAGTAGCTGATTATTAAATGAAAACTTATGAAATCCACTTTTTATCCTCATTTGTCCTCTGGTGTTGGCAATGTCGTTTTACAAGAAGGATTAGACTAAGCAATCATTTTGTTTCTTCTTTTTGCCATCAAAGGAGGAGACAGCCTTTCCAAGCCCCAGTGACCCTGACCCTTGGTCACTCCAGCCATTTGCCACATTGGGCCGGTGTCATGCAGAACCTCTCACCAGCTCTGACAAAGTCAATCTAGTGACAAAAATATTTTAACCTGGACTATTATCTGGAAACAAAAATTCTGGAAAATGTTGTTTTACATGTCACTTGAATCTGTTTACACTTTGCTAATCTTTGCTATCTTTCCACTTTCAGATCCAGCTTCAAAAAACCTAAGTAACAACTTAGGTTTTCAGATGGTATAAGACTGTGAGAAGGTTCAATATATCAGAAAATAGGGCTGTCATTCAGAGAGATCTAGATAGATTGAAGAAATGAACTGACAGAGATCCCATGTGGATGACATAATTGGAACAAAAGTAATGCCATGTAGCAGGAGAGTTTGGGAGCTGACTGGCTGGAGGTCAGCTTTGCAGAGAAGGACCTGAGAGGTCCAGGTGGATGGTAAATTGGGTGGTATGACCTTCTGGTGAATAAGGACTAACCACATGCTGGGCAACATTTACAGTACTGCACCAGCTGAAGAAAAGCCCTTGTAAGGTGACTCCTGGAGTGCAATGTTCAGTTTTGGGGTGTCCATCAAGAATTTAACATAATCATAGAATCATAAAGTTATAGAATAGTTTGGAGTGGAAGGAACCTGAAAGACAATCTAGTTCCAACTACCCTGCTATGGGCAGGGATGTCTTCTATTGGACCAGGTTACTGAGAACCTCATCCAGCCTTGCCTTGAAAACTGTCGTCCATTGAAAACTGCCAGGGATGGGGCATAACTTCTCTGGGCAACCTGTTTCAGTGCCTCACCACTGTCATAGCAAAGAATTCCTTCCTACCATCTAACCTAAACATGTTCTCCATTTGAAGCCATTACCCCAAGCCTATCATGCAGCTCCTAACCAAGAGTCTCTCTTCAGCTTCCCGGTAGGACCCTTCAGACACTGGAAGATTGCTCTGCTATCTCTACACAATCTTCTCATATCCAGTCTGAACAGCGCAACTTTATCAGCCCATCTTCATAGGGGAAGTGCTCCTGTTCTCTTATCAACTTCATGGCCCTCCTCTGGACTTGCTTCAAGAATTCCACATCCTCCTTATGTTGGGGACACCAGAATTGTATGCAAGGTTAGATTAAGTATGCTCCAGGAAAATGAGAAAATACACAAAACCAGCATTCTAAAGCATAAATCTGACTGTTGTAGGGTGGTTTCTAAGTCAGACATTCAAATAGCACTACATATAAAGCTCACTAACAGCACAGCACCCTGTGGTTGCTGGGAAGCAGAGTTCAGGCAACAGGTAGATTTGGCAGATATTTTGAATGAACCTCACATAACACAAGGCATATATGGAGAAGGGCTACAGTGTAATGTTGCTTTCTTCTGTAGGAGGACAGCGGGGTATGTAATATCTCTAATGTCTTTGAATATTTAAGCTTACATACTACAAACTTCCATACATATCAGAGGCAAATCTAGCTCTCTGATGATCGTACATTTCTGTATGTTGTTTGAAAAAGCAAAATAGTTCCCTTTCCTCCTACACCTTCAAAACAGAAGCAAAACAACAAAGGAAAGACATTTTTAAAATTTCTGTTTTCTGAATTCTCTTTGAAGGCACATTTTAGCAATGTAATTTCATGCTTCCTTTTTAAAAATACAGGAGTGTTTTTCGCCAAAATACATTATTATGTCAAAATGTGTCAGTTTTCATTAAACTACAGGATACAAAATAAATAAGTGACACTGGAAAATAAGATAAATTCTTGGACTATGGAAGACTCGTTCCCCTTCTTTGCCTCATTTGAAGGGTTTAGAGAGAAAAAATAAGTATTAAGAGTTATTGTTTATTTCTAGTCTTATCTGCTCAGCTATATTTTAGGTGGAAGAGCTTGATTTCGTTCTGCATAAAGTCTGAAAATTCAATTTGTTCTTTAACTTTGGTCACTAATCCGAGACAGTGTTGTTCTGCTGGTCTGCTTTAGAGCTCAGTGTCTCAGAGGCAATGCCTTGATACCTTCTTCCTTCATGAAGGGGTTAATGCAAAAAGAGGTGGTCTCTGTTGTTTCAGAATCTACAGAGAAGTTGTCTGAGATAATACGTGATGCACAGTCATAAACCATGCACGAGAGCTCATTTTATTTATTATTTTTGCATCACTGTGAGATACCCTGCTTACTTCTCTACTTCCCTTTCTGTCTAATTCCTCAAAGTAAATGCATTACAACTGATAATCCTTTTGAAGTAGTAGTGTGTTTCTCTCCCATTCCTGAAAACATCTGTTTTTCCCATCAATTCTTTTACACATTAAAATCACATTAAATAAGGTCTGCTCCAAGATCTGCTATCAGGCAAGATAAAAAACAGTTTGTAGACATGTCATGAACTTTGCTATTAAAAATGGTGATGAAAAAATGGTAATTGTCATGATTTTTTTTTTTGTGATGTAAAAATTTCTTTATGTCACCAAAATCAGCAACATAAAGCAAAAACAGCCCAGTGAAAAATTACTGCATGCCACTGTTGTCTTTGATAACCAGAAAATATTATCTTTTTCACAGTTGGTTTATAATCTATAAAATTAAGCTCAGATCAAACATGACTTGACTGAAATAGGTGTTTTAATTACACTTACAGTAATACAATGCAGTACAGTATGCAACCATTATTCATGCTGCATTTTCATTGGTGACAAGAATATCTGATAATATGACATTATGTTAAAATATATCAGAGTTGCCATGTCCTGGAACTACTTTCAAGGAATCATAGACAACAGGCACTCAGACCACAAATGAGTTTTGTGGGTTTTAAATATCAGGAGTTTCAAGGCCCAGAGGCTGGTGTAGTTTTATTATTGCATCCTATGTGAGTGTTTTCAAATTGTTTAATTTGGGAAGGTCATCATATATTCCCCTAAAAGTAGACATATATGGTCAAGTTTGCCATTATTTTCCATGCAAACTCTGAACAAATTATTTTCCTGTAAGTGTTAAGAATACAGCTTCATATCTAAAATTAAAGAGTGATTATAGTAGAAAGGAACTGAAGAGCAGCTAATAAGGGTTATTCAGAATAGTTAGTCACCATTACACCCACATCAGCATATCAGGGATATTGCAGAAATCTTTTGGTGAATGTGATCCAAATATGACGGAGCTGCCTAAAAACATATATCTACAATAGATTCTTAATCCAACATGAGCACTTTAAAACAAATGACTACATGAAATTATGTTTTCAGAACATAAGTAGCACATAATAATTGTTGATCACATCTCAAAGGGCACATTTGATGGAAGTTTAGAGCTCTGTGACATTTCTTTTATGTATCTCCCTCTCAGATATCCTCATTCTAGAAGTCTTGTCCCTTCAAGTTGAAATTGGATGTACTATCATCTGTTGACGCCTGTGGATAAGGGAAAAGCACGTCTCTTCTGCTGCACTGTAGAAGACTGCAATTTGCTGTACTGATGATTTTATTGATTTATCTAACTAGGGCTACAGCTGCGCAAGAACTACTGTCCAGTCTCAAGGGCTTTACAAGGAGAGTGATTACTACCGTTCCTTATTACTAACATAGTGAAATTTAATATTGTAATCTGCAAGAAAACAGGCTTTATTTTTCCTCATTCATCCTTAAAATTACTATCAACGAGTTACAGATTAAGAGGAGGAAAGCTGTTATTTCATTCCGCTTCACCATGACTCCATAGACACCAATTAAACTATCCCTGTTTGCATCACATAAGACAGATAAACTGCCACCATGTCAGTGTAGGTCCAATTTTACAGAGGAATAATTCTGGTTGATATAAGTGGAAATGAAATGCTGCTTTCATGCTCCGTGTTAGAGAGAACGATTAAGGCTTAAAGAATGGTTCAACTTCAGCAACGGCCATGGCTTTGTATTTTGGAGACTTCTTTTGCCCTCTTGTACTCACATCTTCTCATCCTGTGAGCCCTTCTGTCCTTATAAGTGTTCCACTTCACCAGGACTGTTCTTGCATTTCCTATTGCTGATATCTAACATAGAAAATCATGTTATCTTGCCAGATTTTCTTGGTAGACACATAGACAGCTGTTTTTCAACATCTACCCTTCCCTGCCTTCTCTAAGGAAAAGCAAAAAACCACCCTGTAATTTTTGCCAAGAACGCCCTCGAAAAACATATATCTTGAAGTCTTGTATAAAATATGTACAGAGTTCTTTAGCAATGTACAAGAAAAGGGAAAAGACAAAGATAACAAGATTAATTTGATCCAGTGTGGGTACACCAGGTGGAAACACTAATTTTTGCCCTTGCCGCAGTGGAAGTACCGAATGGGTACCAACTGGTCCTCAAGCTTTGTATGTCACCCCATTGTCACCCCACAGCTGTGTCTGGTTATTACTTTGTCTCCTCGTTCAGACATCTGTTCAGTTGATACACTGCAGGGCAAATGCAGGGTCTTGGTGCAAGTACCATGCATACTTCTGTTTGAAAAAATTTTTTCTGAGTTTGTTCTTCCTTTCAGGTTTTTAAATGCTTATGCTTCAAAACATTAGTATACTAGTATAGTTTCTACTTTATTCTAATTTTGTGTGTTTAAGGCTGCCACATATCTAATTTTTCTTACTCAACCAGGCAAAGTTTCCCAAACTGGTAATTCTTTACAGCCTTTTCACCCCTTTACCAATGTCCTTGAATGGAAAGAAATTACAGACGTCCTCATAAAAGAAAACCAAAGCCCAGGATGCTGTTATGAACTGCTGAAACTAAGTGCTCTGGAATTTTTTAAAACCACCATTGACCTTGGTGAAGCCTGTTAAGAGCCATTTTCATACAGGTAGATATTTCACTGCCTTCTTTCACAGCAGTATTTTTTAGAGTTTATCTGGACACATCCACTCTCCAGGTGACATTCCAATAGTTCAAATGAGTCATGAGTACAAGTCATATCTTAAAACTTCCTTTNTTTTTTTTTTTTTTTTTTTTTGAACACATAGGGGAGAATTTCTAAATATTTGGGGTTTTTTGCTTGAACTGAAAGAGATATTTAAATCTTAAAATATGGTTTAACTGATACATGCCAAAAGCCTTTAAAAACCGGTAAAAGATAGGTAGTCATCAGTTTTCTTAGCATCAAGAAGCTCTAGAAGCTGATTTTAGTATTTAATACCTGGAGAGCCAGATCTCTGGCTCAAGAATTTCTGATCTTTTTATGAGCAGATGACAGAGATCAAGGTGTTCTTTAGTGTGGCTGGCCCAACTCTAACACTAGAAAGATTTTCTTGGGTGGATAGCCCTGTTCCAGTTAAGATACCTAAGCCCTAAATTCACATAGAGAAGCACTTTATTCATGGTTCCTGATGACACATGGGCCTATGTGCACTTCTTATACTTTATATTTTATGAGAGAGTCTAAACAAGAAAAAAAATCCTGTGGCTTTCAGTGAGATAGGTTGTTACCCCTGAGAATATATTTAGAAGTAAATAGGATAAAAAAAGTAATTTCAATGCATCTTCTATCATTGGTCTGAAGTTACTCTGTCAGTACATATGTAATATAAAAAATCACAACTATTTCTCTAACATACATCTAAGCTGAAAAACAGGAGAATGGGATTACCACCAGGTTCTAGTCCTACTTCTGCAGAAAAGGTAAAGTAACTCTCAGTAGATATCTACTCATACTTTAACCTGCACTTCTAATAACTTTACTGCAGAGTTTAGACTTAGGCTTTTCTGGAAGGAAAAGATTTGCAGGTATTCTTCTAAGACATTTTTGTTTCACGAAATTTGGGCCAGGGTCACAGAGTCATGCTGCTCAAAGCTGGACTGAGGTTTGTAGGATGAATGAGTCCTGACAGAATATGGCATGAAAAAACATCCTTGTAACACAACTGCAGGTAGCTGTCTCTTAAACTTGTTTGTTGTGTGTGTAGGTATAACCAAAACCTGATGAAAGTATGCATGTATCTGCTACTCCCCCAGGAGAAATATTTAATTTAGCTGTGTTTCTTGAGATGTCTGGGCCTGTCTAAATAGGAAAATTTACCAACTTAACTATACTGCTCTAATTCCCTATGGGGATGGAAGGAATAAATGTATCCATGAAGACAGTTGTAGTTCTGGCAGTAAATTTCTCTGGGCAGACAAACCCTTCAGGTTCTGTCCATAACTTGAAAATTCAGACCTGATATTCATGAGACATAATTGATGAAGTTGCAACACAGAGAAAACACAGCTGCTTAACCTTAGGGCAAAAAGCAAGGAGTCCTATGTGTTCACAATATATCCCAGCATATAAAATATTATCCTGGCCTCGTTTGGTATCATTTTGTGCCCTCTCAATTCTCTGTAGGTCTTGATTTTATTTACATTGACTATTTGATTAGACATTGACTATTTGAATCAAACTCAACTGATTTAGGTCATTAGACTTGACTTCCTGAAGTAGCCTGTGCTCTTCCCATCCCTGTGGTGAAAGGGTCAATAAAGTAACAGGCTTTGCCAGCAGAGGGTTATCAAGTGTGAGAGGCATTATTCTGTGATCCTAAATGCATGCAACCTATCCAGTGAAGCACACCTACAAAAGCACACTCTTTCCTTATCTAGTCAGTGATAGACATTACACAGGGATGCTTTGCAGACTCATAGAAATAGATCCTATCCATCTTAACTTGCATGAATTTGCATATCCAGAGCTGCCTTCAGAGAATTCCAAACACATTCCTCTTTTTGACAGACCATGTAGACACATTATAACTTCTCTTATTTTTCCTCAGATAGTGGAACAAACTCTTGCCTGTGCCCAGAACAGAAAGACCTGCCTTGAGACCACTTAAAACCATCACCAGCACTAGGCACAGTTACTATTCTAGTTATTACCAATGAAAAAATAAAAAGAATTCACCAGCAGTGAATTACCAGCAGTAATGGCAGGACATGAAGCATATTTTAATTTAGCAAATGCACAAACATTGCTATAAAACATCAATAGCTTGAGGTCTTCTTCAGAAATGAGCTGTCAGAAGGGGAAAGGAAAAAAAAAAAAGAGCAGTTAGTAACAAAAGGGCGTTGTCTGACCTGTTGGATTTACAGGCTTTTTTCCATAGTACGTACGTCCTATTTAGGGCTGGGAGTCTTTCAACCTGATCAGTATTCTTGCCTTCAGAGAATAAATACACACATTTTACATTGAGCTGAATATGAATGTAGCTGCAGACAATTTTTCACCTTTTCACTCAAGTGCTTACTCCCTCTTTTCCTCCTCCATAAAATATGCAACTAAGCAGACTCCCTTGGAACTAACAGTGACAGATATAATTAATTAGCTGCATAATCTTAAATTGTTGTTCTGGTTTTTATATTAATTTTTGTAAGAGGAGATTTAAATCATTAAACTGAACTCTTGGTCCTAAGGACTGTAGAGATGGACCTGATTTGGAAACACAAATCAAACAAATTAAAATCTGTAAAATATTTTTCTTCTTCTTTCAGGCTGCATCTCAGCTCAGTTCAAATTTAACTAATTATTTAGTGTTTTAACCATTTTCAGTCCCAATTTAAATTGCTACACGTGGGTTTTAGAGATTTGTGTTCTATCCCTGGATACCTCAAATGTTTGCGTCCCGTGCTTCAATTTCTCTTTGGGTAAATCTGTATTACTGCTAACTTCTTCAAACTTAGAAGTACCTTAAGAACAAGGGATAGAGAAATCCTAATAAGGAACAAATATGATTAAAAAAAATTGTTATGATAGTGACATTTTACAGAGAAGCTTAATGATTGTGATGACAAATTTTCGTTTGTCGCAATCTCCTTTTTCTTGATCTGTATTTTCTTTTACACATTTGTAGATAAATTATGAGTTATTTGACAATGTGGTTAGCAGACGTGGTGATATGAAGTAAGTGTAGGTGCACAACCTCAAGGCTACCTTGAGATTCTTTAAGGATCAATTTGAAAGGAAAAAAAAAATTACTGGTTTTATCAGTCAGTTTTCACCATATAACAACGTTAAAGCTTCATGGTTTCCTTATGAGTTTCCTTCTGCTTATTTCCTGGAAAAAATATCTGTTCACTGGTTCTGATGAAGTATCCTGCACAGCTAAACCCCCAGAATAGGAAATCTCAACCCATAATAGAGGACTTCTTACCCTCTTAGAGATACACACAATGCCAGAGCTGCCAAGCATATATCAAAATATCAAGAAATGTTAATGAAACATGTGTCCTTGGCAAACTGTACAAATCATCTGAAAAACAGACTATATAAGTGCTTGAGTTTTAATCTCTTGTGATGTTGAATCCCTCAGTGCACCCAGTTCAATAAAGATCATTACTACAAATATTTGGAAAATGGTAGGGTTTTTCGTTTGCATTAATTGTGTGACCCATGGAATTACTGAAGTTACATGGAGAAGGAAATGAGAGTGGTTAATGCTTTATTATTAATCAGTCATATTATGACTCAGTCATAGGTTAAGAAATTAGAAATGCATTTTCAGATTTATTGAAGTACTAAAGATCTTTAAAAGTTTTGTGGCTAAATAAATAAATATTTTAATGTAGAATAATCTTAGCTGAAATACATAAGTATTGATACCTGAGGCACTTCTAAACATCCTATGCCAGACATGGCCCACTTCTGAGTTTAGGATAGGGTTATCTTCTAAAAACTGTCACTGAACCATAACTAATTCACACTGTGGTGTACAAAGCCTAGAATAAACACAGCTCAATCTCACTTAAAGGATTTATTAGACTTGCAGGTGGAGCGTCTGAAGCAGACCTTCAACGTTCTCAGATACAAATAGGTATCCAGTGCTGAAAATTCCTAACCATCAGCAACCTCTGCTTCACTCTCCTTGTTGAAAGGGCTGCTTTGCCCTGATATCTAGCCTAAATCATCTTTGCTGTTCATCATAGTTTTCTGCTGGATATTTTCCAGCTGGCACACACCTTTCATGAAGTCTTTTGCCCAAAGCCAGGTTGCATACACTAGCTGAGGAATTTGCCGAGCTGAGCAGAGCAGAAGGATTATTTGCCATGCTTTGTAATCTGTATTCCTGCCTTGTGTATGTCAGGAGGGTGTTTTGCAACAGCATGACATTGTTGCAACTGGTGACTCCCTGCCGAGTTTAGTTCCTAGAACTTGTTCTTATTGAATATCACCCTATTTTTCAGACAATTTATCCAGTTAGTCAAGGTAATTTTGAATTCTAATCCTGTCCTCCGGCATCCAGTCTTTCTCAACTTGACATTTTCTGGAAATTTAATAAGCATGCTCTTCTTCCCGTCTAGGTCATTAATGAAAATATTGAATATAACACAGCCAGGGCAAACTCTTGCAGAATTCCATTTATGCATCTGTTTGCATGAGGAATTCATGGCAGATCAATCAGTAAAAGTAGTAGGTATTTGCATCTAACTGTGACAATCATCTCTTCTCCTAAGTCAGCACACTTTGACTTGAATGCAAACAATTCAGATTCAAGCTGTACGGTTTAAAAATCCAAATATGATTGCATCTGTTCTCATCTGAGCAGTCTGTTTCACAAGGGACCCATTTCAAAGCTCATTATAGCTAATGAATGGCTCCTATAAATTTCAGTGGGCCATGAATCAAGGTTGAAAAAAGGCTAAACATGATCCTTCACTGACACTAAAAGTTTCGCAGAAGTCAGCATTTGATTTTTTAAAAATATTTTGATTAATTAAATTAATGATTCAGCAAAATTGATCCAAAATTGATTTTTCTCAAACTTTGTATTTTCACCACATGATCAAGGAATAGATTAAACACATTTCAAAATTATTATGCAAACCTCTAAGATAAATGAATAACCCACTCAAACCTAATTATCCAAAAATATCTCAACATGAGCTGATGGTGGACCTCACTGGAACAGATCTGTGAGTTCAGAGTCAGCCTCTTCTAGCTCTCACAGGGTCTGAAATGTTAAATGCGGATTAGAGTTTCCTACAGCCTCTGGCAGTCCAATAATTTTGCAATTGTGTAGCTGATGGCTTATCTACATAGATTCAGAGATAGTAAACTCATTGTAGAGGAGTGCTATGATTACCCTCAAATTATGTACCAGGAAGTCCCTTAAACTAATTTCTGCCTAGACTACTATTTTATTTCCTTTAAAAATAAAAGTGATTAAAGAGTTAACAGTAGTAAGAATTTTATTGCAGTCTTTTTGATGATTCCAGAAAATGGTTATTTTAATTCCAATGACTAGTTATCATCACAGTTAAAATTTTGCAGCCTGGAGTCTAAATTTGGCTCATTTCAGCTGAGTTCACACACAATGACACTTGAAGGATCACAAGACCCTTTCCATTTCATATTTCTCTTTTCCATACAATTACTTCAGGTATAACCCCTAATTCTCCTCCTTCACTAGGCAGAAGTAAGTGTCCTTACAGTCTTTTTTATACAGCCCCCAGTTGTGGATCTTCACTAAATACTCCTTATATTTCCCTGCATCATCCTTCAATCTAATTCCACTGTAAATTTTTCACCAGATTCTAGTGCTATCATTAAACTACAAGCTGAGGAAATCACACAAGCTGTGTATCTTGAACAGGAGAGGGTTTCTAAAAATAGCTTCATGTCAAACGAAGGTGGTGAGACCCTGGAACAGTTTGTCCCATCCCTGGAGGTGTTCAAGGCCAGGTTGGAAGCATCTTTGAGCTACCTGGTCTAGTGAGATGTGCCCTTGCAAATGGCAGGGAGTCGGAACTAGATGACCTTTAATGTCCTTGCAACACAAACCATTCTATGATTCTGGGAATTAACACTAGATGTCTGCAGCATTCAAATTCAAGTCCTCTGCCCTTACACAGTGGAGGCAGCCATCACCACAGTTTCCCATGACTTATCTTCTGTTTGGACTATCTTTACAAATTCTTTCAGCTGCCCTTTTCTTTCCTGCCCTATTTCAGCATGCATTTCTGTACTTAAACTTCCACACTGCCCTCTGTGTGTGCATTGCTCTCTGCATTTAATGATGAAGACCTGTTGCTTTCTATTTGAACTTGCTCAAACCAGGGTAGCAGCAAGAGAGCAGTCACCGATGAGCGTGGGGCAGCCCACCAGACACTCTGGGCAGGAGATTATCCTCTAAAAATTTGGAGTGACGAAACAAATAAACTGCAAAACCAGACTGTTCTTTCAAGTGGGAAATAGGAGGGAGGATGGAAGAGAGGAAAAGGAAGACTTTTGAGAGACAGGCTAGAGTCATGTCTTCAAATAGACAGATTGTGGTTGTTAAAGATAAGCTTATAATATTTCCCCTTGGTATTTTTTGCATCAAAATTTATAGTATTTCATCTCGCTGTGGTTTTTTTGACTCTAAGAAAGTTATGTTTCTTTGAATTTCAATTACCTTGATTGTCTTCTTCAGGGTGCCTTGTGTCCAGTCTCCTGTCCATCCATCACCTTACTATGGGAAGTGTTCCTCTTCTATGGGTGCAAACTGAGAATGTCAGAAGGGTTTTCTTCTCATTTGCATAATGCTGAATATTTTCCTTGTGTGATGCAGTTTAGTAATTTGGTGGTCTAGCTTGACATATCTGTTTTGTAGTTTGAAATCTGGAGAATTTTAAACCATATAACAGCTGTGACCATTCAGCTGGGACAGCCACTTACGTACCCTGCGTGAAGGTACTGCTGTTCACCTGGGCCCTCCACCCTCTTGTCCTGCTCACTTGTTTTGACTTGTTTCGGGTGCTTTAGGAAACAAGTTGTGAATATGCCTATAGGGAAGATGTTTGAGTTTTTTTGCAAACCCTCAAGTAGACACTTGCTGTGATAGTGTTACTTCCACATTAGCTTTGTCAGAGAGTCTAGCCTACCATCCTATGAAAACATACTATTTATCTTTCAGTAGACAGGACAAGTATTGACCTGAGCACACAGCACGAGGCCTGCAATGCTTACTGAGGTTTTCATGCTAATGATAAATCTAATTAGCAATTAGTAATAAGACTATTTTTGTGTCAAAAATATAGGGAGGACAGTCAATATATTCCTATAGATTTCACTTGTGATTTTTTAGGTAGCTGCTTCAACACCTGCTTTTTAGTTTTACTTTCAGGAAGAAAAATTTGGCACTTTTTTGTGGAAAGTGCTATGAAAATGTGAAAACCTTCTCAAAATGGCTTTGCAAATGAAGCAAAATAAACCTGTCTTCTCATAAAAATTACCAGGTTCATCGCTTGGTGAAGAGAGAGTTTGCCTAATTTAGATTTTGTTTTCATTACAACACAGTGTGAAACAATCCATTTTAGTCAAAAGGCATCACTCCATGATCTTTTTTCAGCTAAACCAGCTGAGATTTGATAGTTGCAATTCAGCCTAGGAAAGGAAGGCTTCCCAAGGTACCCATGTGGAAGTGAAAATTGCCTCTGACAGAATTGTATTACAGGCATATTTAATGATTATGCAACACACATGTGTAACTGAGACTTCCCTCCCTCCCTCAGCATGTCACATATTTGGCTAAGAAGAGCCACTTTATGCCTGGAGTCACAACTGCAGTGCCTGTTTTTATGCCCAGCAGCACTGCCCTTGTGGGAGCAGGCATGGTCACCCACCAGCATCCCTTCTTCCTGCTGGTTTAACAAGTCTCTGGCTACTCAGATTCATTCTGAAGGTCCTAACCCCCTGTCTTGGTAGAATTCCATAGACAGGAGATTTTATATGTTTAGATAGATAACCTTCCAGTTGAATTCTGAAAGTACCCTGGGTATTCCAGTAGTTCATTTGAACTGCAGTAAAACTTGTGTACATCTCCACTTCTATATAAATTTGTACTTTGTGCTGCTGCATTAAGTCTTCCAGTCTTGGAAGAAGGATCAGAGCTGCTCCTTACACAGTGGGAAAGAGTTTCTTTTCAACAGTGTTAAATCCATCCTAAATTTACACCTTTCCACAACTGCTCTAGTCCTGTGATACAGAATGCCATCACAATAGAGGTTTTATACACCCAGTTTCCCACAAGGAGGAATGAAACTGGTCCTGGTGGCAGGATTTGCAGTATGTGAGGTGCCTTCCCATCAGATAAAAGTGAAATCTTAAGTCCTTATGCTCAGGGAAAATCACTGACTTAACTTTATCAAACAAAAAGTATTCCAGAATTTTTCCACATGCAAAACCAAGTTGTAAGGCAGTATGTCTTAAGAAAAGTAATCTGCAACTCAGTGACTTTAGTTCACAAGCCTATTTGTACCAGATTCTGAATTAAATGGTCTTTTGTTAATTAATTAGTTTGTAAGCCTGAGTTAAGTGTGCTACAATTCCCTTCTGAATTTCCCTTATTGAACAATCCATCCCACAGCCTCAGCTACACAGATCAGCTTTACATAAGAGGAGAGGTACTTGTCAAATATAAATGTAACCTCAAGAAAACAGGCATCCACTAGTCATACTAGGGACATATGCTTGCATGAGTCAAAAAATATAAAGATCATTCTAAGCTCATTAAATACTGTTTGCCAGGGTGCACATGTGGAAATAAATTTGTCTGCAGTTTGAAGTGATTTCTTATGGAAACAGTTCTCATATAATCAAACCACCAGTCTACCTCTGTACCTCTCCTCACAGGAATTCTTGTATCTGTTGGCTGGTTTGAGGTGCAATTACTAAAAATGAAGAAAATAAGCAGCTAAGTAGTGGAGTTTTGTTCCTGTATCACAATTAAAGAGAAGGCCAACCTCATGCCTTGTTACAAGGTAAAGTGCCTCTCCAGCCTGGAAACTTTTTTTACTGCTCACATTTCAGAAGAAGCTTTCATCAGCATTTACATCTCTGTTGAGATACAGATCTCTTTCTTCTTTGGCATGAATACAAGAGAAACCACATATCATTTGATCTCTGGAGCAAATGCTTAATTTTGTCAGTGTGCATTTAGCATTTAGACAGTGCCTGGAGACAAATGACTGAAATTCTGCTCACTTCTCAGCTTGGGCACCTCTGCTCTGACTGCTTGGAAGCCTACCTTGCTGGGCCAAGATGAGTGAGCCACAGGAAAGGAAGGCACACTGTTGTGACCTCCCTCCCATCATTAATTAAAGCAGTTTCCTGTACATCATTTGGGGAGCTAAATCCTGGTAGTGTAGAGAAGGAGTCCTCAAGAGTGTGTGAACAGGGTCAAGATCATAAGGGATGAGCAGGATAAGGCACCAAAGAGGCCATACACAGCCTGAGAGCATGTAGGGACATCCACACCTGGCATGCAGGGACCTGTACAGTAAGGTGCTTGCTAGGTTTGGCAGCGGCCAAGCACCCATGTTTTATTTCCTCTTCCTGTTCTCTTCACTGGGTTTCATCTTGCGCTTTTTTTTTTTTCTTTTTTTTTCCTTCTCCTTCCAGGAGGGGAAAAAACTTTGCCTACTTTCTCTGCTGGTACTGTACTCTCTGTAAGCATAGATTATGCCTCAGAAAACAGAAATAACAACCTAGAGAAACCCATGCCGCCAGTGGAAGACCACAGTAAGGTCAGCCTTGAAACCCACCCATAACCCAGTTCCTTCCTTCTGCCATGTGCTTGTGTTCTAAAGCACATTAACATGAAGGCACAGCCTGATATGCTATTGACTCTTCAGCTCAGTCTTCACCCAGGCAAAGCCCCAGTAAAAACAGTGTTTCATGAGAATGAAAATTTGTCCAACACAGACTAAACAGAGATTTTTATCAGAGAAGTTATTGCAGTTGGGTTAGAAATGACAGCTGACACAAAAAAAACATAAGGGAAAGATAGCAGGCTCAGTGGGATCATGATGACTACTACAAACAGGCAAGGCGTGGCTAAGTTTTGTGCCAAAAAATCTATCTGTTGATGCAGCTATTCCCTTCTGATCTCTTCTGTGCCTGAAGAAACACAATAAATTATATGAAAGTATTTTTAACAGAGCTTTCTCGACGTAAGCCTGACTTCAGAAGTACATTTTCCTCTGCTATCAAATGGCAAAATCCAGACATGTAATTTTAAATTTATTGCAGCAGATGAAGTGTGTTTGGGCCACAATCAGTAAATACAATTCACCAACTATTTTACAAAAGGCTGATTTTTTTTCATTCATATTTAGCTGTTGAAACTCTCTCACACTCCTTTACCTGAAAATAAGTGATGATGTGCATATTTTCTTGAGGTTTTGGGTCTCTTTTAAAACTTCCGTTAATTCTCCCATGAGCATTTTGATAATAGGTCAGCAATTACATTATGAAACAAACATGTCTTTCTGCCTTCAAACAAACAAAATAGGTAAATACCACCAGATGAAATGAGTTGTTAATTAAGACCATTACCCATGGGGTTTTTTTTCATGACTTTCATCTTTTATTAAGTTTTGATTGAAAGATATTGAAAGTAATTAGTGTAACCTGTAAAATGTGTATTATTTCTAGAAGGCAACATGGCTTCTCCTATCGTCCACAATCATTTTATGTAGTATTACTGACAACAGAAAATCATTGCCTGCTGTACCTTTAAGATCAAAAAATACTGCCTCAAGAGGAGAAAAATCTTTTGTTCTGTGTATCTATATTTCAACTTGAATATATATGTAATAGACTTTTTTTTTAATTTCTTCTCTGATATGCCATGACACTGAACGCAATGTATCTTAGAATATTTACCTCATGATAGACTAGAGGATACTGATGTGGAAACTTAGTATATTAGAAGCCCATCATCTTTCTTACTTGACTCATACAGTCAGAAAAACTTAATGTCTGCCACAGCAAAAGAAAATTAGCAGGGCCTGACATGAATGCTATCCAGGTTGTGATTTAATGTCTATAAAACATTATGAACTCTTACATACCATGCTTTGTAACTGAACTCATGTGTGGGTACTCAGTAGCTCTCCAGAACAGAAACAAGATACACAGAATGACTTTGGCATCAATTAAGTTTTCTCATTTATGGGCAGAAACAAGTCAGACTGAATTTTTGGGTTTCTGTGTCATGAAGGGGGAAGGATTAGGTAGAACTAAAAACAAATACATTGCACTCTACATTTTTAAGGATGTCCTTGATGAGAGCAATTTTTTCAGGGTCCATGTCTTTCAGAATTCACAGAGCTTTGAAAGCTCTTTTTTAATAAAATATGCTGCTTGAATGTGTTTTCAATTCATTCATTCATTCATTCATTCATTCTTCTAAATATTCTGTGCTTGGCAAAATGGGACGTAAATTTGGTCTGCAGCTGTTCCCACAGGCTGTTGAGTTTAATTGAAAGTAGAAGTGATCCAGTGTCAAAGTGGGCATTAAAACAGAAGTCTGCTGGAAATCTTGGACTTGGTGCATGAGACTGATAAACTCCCTGGCTGCTGAGCCAGAGCTGTGTCACTTCCGAGTGAGTGACACCAGTGCTCTGCAGGGAAGGAGTCCTGCTCTGCACCCCTCCAAAAAGTGAGACCTATGTTTGTCCTAACACTGAAGATGGCTGTACAGAGTTAGCAGTGTGCTGCTGCATTCAGCACAATTGAAAACTGTGCTTGGCAAGTGTTTTATCCGTTTGGCTTTGTCCTTTCATATGTATATGGATAAGCAAATTAAACCCCATTCTTAGTGTGGCAATGGTTGGACTATGCAAAGCAAAGCAAATACACACAGCAAACAGTGATGTTGGCTCTTACTGACGTTTCAGGTATCAGCTCATTACCAGGTGGGGATTTCCTCCTTGAGACAGCCTGTTTGCATTGCCCACCCAAACTCCATATCTAATATAGTACCCTTTGCTCTTCAGCAGTCCTACTTTACAGGTTATTTGTTTTTCTGAAGAAACCAAAAATCACTACTGGCAAATGATTGTGGCTTGCCTCCTTTACCCAGACGAAAGAGAGGTTCACAGGACTCGCTTGGCAGCTCTGAGAAGGCAGGTGAGTGAAGTGTGATGGTAATGTTTTTGCAATAGGCAAGATTTGCAAGGATAGGCAGCATCCTCTCAACAGGTTGATTGCTTTAATGGAGAAGAAAATCTTCATACATGTTGCCAGGTATCCATGTCTGATCTTCGAGTATGAGCATGAAAATACCTAAAAACAAAAACCACAGACAAACAAACAAAAAAACCACCACAAAACAAATGAACAAATAAATCCCAAACCCCTGAAAAGTAGAGGAGAGAAGGCGACTAAGGAGTTGAAAATTTCGAGAGCTATATGAGAAGGCGCGGCAGCGCAAAGGTGAAAATCCCTGCACTTCTGAGTGTTAAATCTTCTTCCTCCAAGTAGTAAAAAATCCGACCGCCCGCTCCTTGCAATGGGAGGCAAGGAAGCAGGCGGCGATAGTGCTTCAACACCTTATTCGCAGGCTGAAGGGCTTTCCTTTGCCGGCCGCCTTTCCTTTGATGGGACACTTTTGCCCGCTGTGCCCATTCCGCTGCACTGTCACCGCGTCGTTCCGTGCCCCGGCGCCCCTTTGCCCTTCCCACACCGGGTGCAAGAGGATTGTAAGAATTTAACAACACGATATAAATTCTGATTTTTTTAAAGTGCTTTCTAAAAACTAAACCCGGGAGCAGCGTTAACTGTGGAGCAATTTTAATTATGAGCCTTTCACACGCACAATTCGGTGAAGAGAACACCTGAGCTATTCTGAGAAGCTAGATTTACAAAATATAGAAAAGTAGTTTGGAGCGTCTCCTCGGGACAGAGTTTTCTGCAATAAAATCGAGGGAAAAAAATAAATAAATAAAAGGAGAAGCTGTCCCCGAGCTAGCGTTAAACGACATGAATGAGTTTAGCAACTCAGCCAAAGGCCCTTGTCACCCTGTCACCTCCCCCTCCCAGCAGCTTTCAAAGAATTCGGGAATGAAACATCTAAAATAAATCCCCAGTCCTTCCCTAGTGGCTGCTTTCGCGTTTCCAGCGTCTCTTCATCCCAGACAAGGACGTGGTCCTGCTGCGGCGGGGATCCCCGGCCGCGGGAATGCCCGGCAGAGCCTGGGGTGCTGCGAGCAACTTCTCCATCTCACCTATTCCCAGGCGATTTCACGGGGATTCATTCTCCCGTAAAGGCGTGGAGCTGCTCATCCGCCCGCAGAAATGAATTCTGGACCATTTGTTCTGCAAAAAAAAAAATAAGCCTACCGTCCTAAGGAGTGTCGCGCTGTGTCCCCTGGGGGAGGGCACTTCGTCCGAGGGGAGAAAGTTGGCTGTGATTTGGAGTAAAACACCCCGAGGCTGAAGGACACGCCGGTGCCAGGACGGGTGCGGTGCGGGCAGGGGCGGCCAGCCCAGCGCCTCCACCTGCTCCCGCCGGCACCGCACGGGTCAGCCAT
>VWZU01003738.1:45658-56334 GCA_013397095.1 Sterrhoptilus dennistouni | reverse complement strand
CGACACTGAGGGGACACAAGGGGGACACTGTGAGTGTGGTGGGACACTGAGGATGTCCCCGGGCTTCCCATGGCTCCATCCCGGAGAAATTTGGGATTGTCCCTCCTGTCCTCACCTGGGGCTGCTCCGTCTTGTCCCCAGAAACTGGATGGGGGGGAGGTTGTGCTCCTGAATTCGGGAGCTGGAATTGGCAGAATCCCCCCAGTCCCATCCCTGAGCCCTGGGAGATTCCCGGTTCCCACTTGAGGGTCCTGGGGGAATCCGTGGACTGGGGGGATACTCCCAGACATTCCCTGTGGATCCTCTGTGGGCAGTTCCTGTGCCCAGATCCCAATTCCCGGTCCTGGGTCTCAATTCCTGGGGCCGGATCCCAGTTCCCATGCCCAGATCCCAATTCTCAGGGCTGAATCCCAACTCCCAGCCCAGGATCCCAATTCCCACGCTCAGACCCCAACTCCCAACCCTGGATCCCAATTTCCAGCTCTGGATCCCAATTCCCAACCGTGGATCCCCATTTCCTGGCCCTGGATCCCAATTCCTGGTTCCAGATCCCAATCCCTGGGGCTGGATCCCAACTCCCAGCCCCAGATCCCATTTCTCAATTTCCAGTTCCGAACTCCCAGGCCAAGATCCCAATTTCCAATCCCCATTTCCCGATTCCCATATCCTGATTCCTGGATCCCATTTCCCAGTTCCCGGATCCCAGTTCCAGATCCCCGGCAGAGTTTTCCCCCCCGGCTCCCGCCATGGGTGTGAGGGTGGTGCAGGCAGAGTCGGGATTTTATAGAGATCTGTTTGTGCACAGCGCAGCCTCCCGGGGGATCCACCCCACCGGACCCACCCTGGAACATTCCCGCGTGGAATTCCGAGACATTCCCATGTGGGATCCGCCCCGGAACGTTCCCGCACGGAATTCTGACATTCCCACACGGGATCCACCCTGGAACGTTCCCACGTGGAATTCCGAGACGTTCCCATGTGGAATCCACCCTGGAATGTTCCCACATAGAATTCTGACATGTTCCTACCCAGAATCCATCCCGGAAGATTTTAACACGGGATCCCCACAGATTCCCACAAGATCCATCCCGGCACACTCCCATAAGGAATTCTGACATGTTCTCACCTGGGATCCAAACACATTCCTGCCGGATCCATCCCGGAACATTCCCGCATGGAATTCTGACACATTCCCACATGGGATCAAGACATTCCCACCTGGAATTTTGACATTCTCACATGGAATTCCAACATATTCCTACGTGGAATCTGGACATTCCCAATATGGAATTCCGAGACATTCCTGTTTGGGATCAAGACTCACTCCCATATGGGATCCAGACATTCCCATATGGAATTCCGACATGTTTCCACATGGGATCTGGCCATTCCCCTATGGAATTTGGACACGTTCCCATCGGGAATCCCGATGGTTTCCCGTGCGGGATCCGGGTCCTTCTCTTGTGTAAAAACCCCAAATTCAGTTCGGGGGTCACTGCTCCCAATCCCGAGGTCCAGGGCAGAAATCCCAGAGCAGAGGAGGAGCGGGGAAATCTGGGAACACCAAACCGGGAGCATGTGGAATTCCAGCAGGATTCCCCTTGAATTCCAGTGGAATCACTGAGAATTCTATCAGGATCCCCCCAGAATTCCATCAGGATCCCCCAAAATTCCAATGAAATTACCTGTAATTCCAGTGGGATCCCCCCAGAATTCTAGAGTGATCCACCCAAAATTCCAGAGGGAATCCCTCAAAATTCCAGTGGAATTCCCCATAATTCCAGTGGAATCCCCCCAAAATACCAGAGAGATCCCCCCAAAATTTCAATGGAATTCCCTACTGCAATTCCAGTAGGATCTCCCAGAATTCCAGTGGGATCCTCCCAAAATTCCAGTGGGATCCCCCCAGAATTCTAGAGTGATCCACCCAAAATTCCAGAGGGAATCCCTCAAAATTCCAGTGGAATTCCCCATAATTCCAGTGGAATCCCCCCAAAATACCAGAGAGATCCCCCCAAAATTTCAATGGAATTCCCTGTAATTCCAGTAGGATCCCCCAGAATTCCAGTGGGATCCTCCCAAAATTCCAGTGGGATCCCCCCAGAATTCTAGAGTGATCCACCCAAAATTCCAGAGGGAATCCCTCAAAATTCCAGTGGAATTCCCCATAATTCCAGTGGAATCCCCCCAAAATACCAGAGAGATCCCCCAAAATTTCAATGGAATTCCCTACTGCAATTCCAGTAGGATCTCCCAGAATTCCAGTGGGATCCTCCCAAAATTCCAGAGGTATACCCCCCAGAATTCCAGAGGGATCCTTCCCAGAATTCCAGCAGAATAAAATCCAGGAGTGCCCAGAGCAGGAATTGGAGAAGCTGAAACTGGGGCCTTGTGGGGCTGGAGGGTTTTGGGGTCCCAATGGATTTTGGGATCCTGTGGGATTTTGGGATCCCATTGGATTTTAGGGTCCCATGAGATTTTGAGATCCCATTGGATTTTGGGGGTCCCACTGGATGTTGGGATCTCATTAGATTTTACGGTCTCATAGCATTTAGGGCACTATCAGCTTTTGGGATCTCGTTCAATTTTGGGGCCCTGGTGGTGTTTGGACACTGACAGGTTTTGGGGTCCTGCAGGATTTTAGGGTGCCACTGGATTTTAGGATCCTCTTGGTTTCAGGAGTCTTGTGGGATCCTCCCAATTTGGGGTCCCATTGGGTTTTGGGGTGCCATGGGATTTTGAGGTCCCACTGGATTTTAGGGTCCTGTGGGATTTGGACACTGCCAGGCTTTAGGATCCTATTGAATTTTGGGGTTCCCTTGGCTTTGGGGGTTCTTCTGGCACTGCCAGGTTTCGGGGTCATGTGGGATTTTGGGATGTCACTGGATTTTGGTATCCAACAGGTTTTGGGGTCCTCTTGGCTTTGGAAGTCTTGTTGGCAGTGTTGGGTTTTGGGGTCCCACTGGGTTTTGGGGTCCTGTGGTGTTTGGGCACTGCCAGGTTTTGGGATCCCATTGGATTGTGGGGTCCCACTGGATTTTAGGGTTCCATAGCATTCGGGGCACTACCAGATTTTGGGGTCCTGTAGGATTTTGGAGTCCCATTGGAATTTAGGGTCCTGTGGTGTTCGGGCACTTCCAGGTTTTGAGATCCCACTGGATTTTGGGATCCTATTGGATTCTGGGGTCCACTCAGCCTTGGGGGTCCTGTGGGATTCCAGCACTGCCATGGCTTTGGGGGTCCGGTGGAATTCCCAGGATTTCCAGGTCCAGGATCCACTGGAATCCTCTGGGATCCCTTGTGACACTCTGGGATGCTCCAGGATCCTCTGGAATCCTCTGGGATCCCTCAGGATTCTCTGGGATGCTCCAGGATTTTCTGGGATCCTCTGGAATCCCTCGTGACGCTCTGGGATCCTCCGGGATCTCCTGAAACGCTCCAGGATTCCTCAGGATGCTCTGGGATGGTTTGGGAACCTCCAGGATGCCCTGGGATCCTCCAGGATTCCCTGGGACGATTTGGGATCCTCCAGGATTCCCTGGAATGCTCCAGGATTCCCCAGGATGATTTGGGATCCGCCGGGATTCCCCGGGATCCTCCGAGGGGAGCGGCGGCTCCAGGATTTTGTGCGAAGCAGGAGGAGTCGCTTGGGGCTTCCTTTCCTTTTCCTGGGATCCTTCTCCCAGTTCCTTTTCCCAGGATTCTTTCCCAGTTCCTTTTTCTGGAATCCTTTTTTGGGATCCTTCTTTCCTGGGATCCTTTTTCCCGCTCCTGTCCCTGTCCCCTGTTCCAGGCTTTAGGACACGGCCGGGTCCTTGGGCGTGGGATCCTCGGGATACTCCTCGGGATACTCGTCCCCATCCGGGAAACACGGCCCCTCCCCCAGCTCGAAGAAGATGGGGAGATCCCCGGATCCGACGTCCACGGCACTGGAATCCACCAGGAACAGTGGCTGGACTGTGCAGGGCACCAGCTGCTTCCCTGGGAAAACGGGAATTTGGGAATTGGAATGTGGGATTGGGAATGGGGGAATGGGATTGGAGTAATGCACCAGGAACAGGGAAACAGGGGCTGCAGGGAATTTCCAAATCCCAAAATTCCCCAAATTCCCTCTGGGAATACCGGAGTACCCCACCCCACTCCTGAATCCCAAAATTCCTGCTGGGAATACTGGAATCTCCCACCCCATTCCCAAATCCCAAAATTCCCCAAATTCCCACTGGGAATACTGGAGTCCCTCACCCCACTTGTGAATCCCAGGGATCCCAGAATTCCCGTTGGGAATATGGGAGTGCCCCATCCCATTCCCCAAATTCCTGCTGGGAATACCGGAGTCCCCCACCCCATTCCCAAATCCCAGGGATCCCAAAATTCCCCCAAATTCCTGAAATTCCCTCTGGGAATACCAGAGTCCCCTGCGCCGGGCTCCGTCTCCGTTGGTTTCTGCTGCTCCTGGGCCGAGATGAGATCCTGGATCTGCCAGAATTTCAGGAATTGTTTCCCTTCATTCCAAGTGTTTGTGGGTTTTAAAGGTGTTTATTTCCCAACCTCAGGAAAAATCCCAAATTCAGCCCCTGCTCATCCCAAACAGACCCAAAAATTATCTGGGAGAGGAAAATCCTGGGAATGAGCTGGAGCTAGAGCTGCTTGAACACCTGGGAACATTCCTGGAGCAAATCCCAGCCCCAATCCCAATCTCAGTCCTGATCCCAATCTCGATCTCAGTCCTGATCCGGATCCCAATCCTGATCCCAAATGGAGCCCCGATCCCAACTGCAGCCCTGATCCTAATCCCAGTATCAATCCCAGCTCTGATCCCGATCCAGGCCCCAATCCTAATTCCAATCCCAGTCCTGGTCCTGATCCCAGCCCTGATCCCACTCACAATCCTGATTCCATTCCCAGCCCTGATGCCAACCCCAGTCCCAATCCCAGCCCTGATCCCAATCCTATCCCTTATTCTGATCCCAATGCCAGCCCCAATCCCAATCCCAGCTCTGATTCTGATCCCGACCCCAGCCCTGATCCCGATCTCGGCCCTGATCCCAATCGTAGCCCAAATCCCAGCCTTGATCCCAATCCCAATCCTGATCCCAATCCCAGTTTTGATCCTGATCTTGGTCCCAATACCAGCCCCTATCCTGATCCCAATCCTGATCCTGCCCTTGATCCTGATCCCAGCCCCCAGCACAACCCCAATCCTGATCCCAGTCCCAATCCCAAACCTGATTCCAATCCTGGCCTTGATCCCGATCCCAATCCCAAACCTGATCCCAGCCCCGATCCCAATCCCAGCCCTGATCCCGATCCTGGCCTCGATCCTGATCCCAGCCCAAATCCTGATCCCGGCCTTGATCCCGATCCCAGCTCTTCCCAGCCCTGATCCCGTGATCCCGATCCCAATCCTGATCCTGATCCTGATCCCAGCCCGAACCCATGCCCCAGTCCCGATCCCAGTCCCGATTCCAATCCCAGTCCCAATCTCAATCCTGTCCTTGATTCCTATCCTGATCCCAGCCCTCATCCTGATCCTGGTCCAAATCCCAGCCCCAACCCTGATCCCGATCCCAGCCCCGATCCCAGCCCTGATCCCAAACCCGATCCCAGCCCCAATTCCAGTTCTGATCCCAAACCCGATCCCAGTGCTGATCCCAATCCTGGCCCTGATCGCAATCCTGATCCCAGTCCCAATCCCAGCCCCGATCACAGGCTTCCTCTCTGGGTTCTGGCTCTTCCCGGCCCCGAATCCCCCAGTCCCATCCCGTGGGATTGGGAATTCCCAACCTGCTCCCACATTCCAGGGCTGGGAAAAGAGGATCCCAAAGGAGCTGGGAGGATTCCCAGGAATCCTTGGGAATGGGACAAGGGGATCCATCCCATGTACTATTCAAAAAATCCCAACCTGTGGAATAACCTAAAAATCCCATCCCACGGAATATCCCCATTCCCATCCCACGGAATATCCCAAAAAATCCTATCCCAGGGAATAGCCAAAAAAATCCCATCCTAGGAACATTCCAAAAAAGCCCATCCCAGGAATCTCCCTCATTCCCATCCCAGGAATCCCTTCATTCCCATCCCTGTAATCTGGAATATTCCCAAAAAAGGCCCCAAATCCCGGGATTTTGGACCTCCTGGGACACTCCCAGGGTGGGAAAACCCATCCCAAAATATTCCCATTTTGGGTTTTCCATGGAAAAGTGAAGCCCTGAGGGCCAAGCTGGGATTTGAGATTAATTTCCCAAGAAATCCCCAAATTTGTGCCCTAAATCTCAGGATTTTTTCCCTGGAAAATCCGGGATTTCCCATTTTTGGGGATGGAGATGTGAGCTGGGATTATTCCTGTTGGGAATTCCCCAAATCCTGCCTCCCTCTCCCTCGGAATTCCCAAGAATTCCCGGAATTCCAAGCTCACGCTGGCCAGGCTGCTGTCCAGGTCCGGCAGGGTCACGTCCGGCACTGCCATGGACGGGCTGAAGAGCTGGGGGGGTAAAAAAATGGGAATGGGATTTGGGAATGATGGAATTCCTGGGAAAAATCCAACCCTGAACTAGGGAAGGACAAAATTCCTGGAAAAAAATAACCCCAAATGTGGAAACGTCAAAATTCCTGGGAAAAACTCACCCAGGGAATGAATTCTGGAACATTCCCAGTGGGAATTCCCAGGATAAACCCACCCAAGGAATGACTCCTGGAACATTCCCAGTGGGAATTCCCAGGGACAGGGACCAAATCCCGGAACATTCCTGCCAGGCAGAGCCCCCCAAGGCCTCAATCCCCGATCTCCAGCCCCATGTTCCGAAGGCTCCTGGGGGTTTTTGGGAATTGGGCGATCACTCACGTCGAGCAGGGCGCTGTCCATGCTGAAGCCGTGCGTGCTCAGCATGGCCTGCAGGTTGTCCAGGCTGGAGTCAATGGTGTCCAGGTGCTCGTTCAGCTCATTCCTGCTGGGAACGCCAACAGAGAGCCACTGTCAGGAACAACACTGCGAACAACAACACTGGGAACAACAACGGGAATGGGAACGCTGGGAACAATGGGAATAACAGGAATAACAACAGGAACAGTGGGATTGGGAAAGCCCCCAGGGCAGCACAGTCAGGAAAAACACTGCGAACAACAACACCGGGAACGACACCGGGAATAACAACACCGGGAATAATGACACCAGGAATAACAACGGGAATGGGAACGCCACCAGAGAGGCACTGTCAGGAACATCGGGAACAACAAAGGGAACGACAACGACCAGGAACAACAATGGGAATGGGAACGCCCCCAGGGCAGCGCCGTCAGGAACAACGGGAATGGGAACACCGGGAACAACAATGAGAACAACAGGAACAACAGTGGGAATAACACCAGGAACAACAGGAATGGGAATGCCCCAAGAGCAGCACAGTCAGGAATAATGGGAATAACAACAGGAATAACACTGAGAACAACAAGAATTAACACTGGGAATGGGAACACCCCGAGGGCAGCAGAGTCGGGAACACTGGGAATGGGAACGAGAATAGCAATGGGAACATTGGGAATAACAACAGGAACAGCAATGGGAACAACACCGGGAACAATAACGGGAACAACACCGGGAACAATAATGGGAACAACACCGGGAACGGGAATGCCCCGAGGGCAGCAGAGTCAGGAACAATGGGAAGAGCAACGGGAACAACAGCGGGAACAACGCTTTTCTCAAGCTGGGAATGACCCCCTGTTTCCCACTTCCCCCAAGCTGGAAATTCAACCCCAATTCTGCTTTTCCCTTTGCTGGGAATTCCAGGAATTCTGGGAATCCCGCCCCATTTCCCACTTTTCCCGAGCTGGAAATTCCAGGAATCTTGTTCCCTCTTTTCCTGGCAGCTCACTTGTCGAGGCAGGCGACGCTGAGGCACTTTTCCTGGGATTGGGGATTCCCGGGAGCAGCTCCGGAGTCGTTTTCCCGCAGGATGGAGTCGATGAAGGTGGATGGGGAGAGGGGGGTCTCGGCATTCCCGGGATTCCCAGAATTCCCGGAGTTCTTGGGCTCCTCCTCCACCTGCGGGCTCCGCGTGGGGCTGGGAGGCTCCTCCTTGATCCGGATCACCGGGCTGCTCCTGATGGGACAAATAACGGGAATGGTGACAGGAAAAATAACGGGAAAAATAATGGGAATGACAGGGAGAATGAGAATAATGGGAGTTATAGGAAATGGGAATAATGGCAATAATGGGAATAATGGAAATAACAGGAGAAATGGGAAAAACAGGAATAATGGGAATGGGAATAACAAGAATGATGGGAATAATGGGAATATCAGGAATAACAGGAATAGGAAACGGGAGTAATAGGAATAAAGGGAACGGGAATAACAGAAATAATGACAGGAATGACGGGGAAAAAGGGGAATGGGAATAACGGAAATGACAGGAATATTGCGAATGATGGGAAACAGGAATAATGGCAGTAACAGAAATGATGGGAATTATAGGAATAATGGGAATGGGAAAGGGAATAATGGGAAAAATGGGAATGGGAATAAAGAGAATGACGAGAATGGGAAATGAGGATAACAGGAATAATGGGGAATGGGAGTAATGGGAATGATGGGAATAGGAAATGGGAATAACGGGAATGGAAACAATGGGATAACAGGAATAATAGGAATAACAAGAATGGAAATAAAGAGAATAACAGGAAAAACAGGAAATGGAATAATAGGAATAACAGTAAATATGAGAATGATGGGAATGACAGGAATAACAGGAATAATGGGAATAACACGAATAACGGGAATGGGAAACGGGAACGGGAAACAGGAATAACAGGAATGATGGGAAATGGGAATAATGGGAATGGGAGTCACGGGAGTAGGAATGGGAATAATAGGAACAGGAATAACGGGAATGGGAATAATGGGAATGACAGGAATAATGAGAATTATGGAAAAGGGGAATAATGGGAATAATGTGAATAGGAAATGGGAAAAACGGGAATGGGAAATGGGAATAATGGGAAATGTGAACAACANGGAATAATGGGAATGGGAAAAATGGGAATAACAGGAATAACGAGAATGATGGGAATGGGAAATTGGAATAATGGGAATGGGAAAAATGGGAATAACAGGAATAACGAGAATGATGGGAATGGGAAATTGGAATAATGGGAATGGGAATAACGGGAATAATGAAAATGGGAAATGGGAATAAGAGGAATAACGGGAATAATGGGAATGATATGAATCGAAATAATGATGGGAACAATGGGAGTCATGGGAATGATGGGAATGGGAATAACGAGAATAATGGGAACGATGGAAATCAGGAATAATGGGAATAATGGGAAATGGGAATAACAGGAACAAATAAAGGGAATGGGAATAAAGGGAATGGGAAGAACAGGAAATACGGGAATAATGGGATTAATGGGAACGGGAATAATGAGAATAACCGGAAACGAGAATAATGGGAATAACAGTAATGGGAATAATGGGAATAACCAGAAATGGGAATAATGGAAATAACGGGAATAACGGTAATGGGAATAATNGGAATAATGGGAATAACGGTAATGGGAATAATGGGAGTAACAGGAATGGGAATAACAGGAATCACAAGAAAACAGGAATAATGGGAATTCCGAGCTCCCGTTCCCAGGGAATTTTGGGAATTCTCGGGCAGCAAATTCCCACCTCCCATCCAGCCCACAACCCAGCTCCCGTTCCCGAGGAATTTTGGGAAAGCGTTTCCCACCTGCCGTGGCGACCGCCCGGGGAGGCGTCGGGGCTGGAGGGCGGCAGCTCCGTCACGTCGGCGATGATGGGCCCCAGGATGGGCCCAGAATTGGAGCCCGGATCCGCCGGGAACAGAGCCGGGCCGCCCAGGGCTGGGGCCGGGGACTGCCAGAGGGAGGGAAAATCCCGTTATCCATCAGTCCCGTTAGTGATCAATCCCAACCTCATTAGCAATCAATCCTTGGGCTGGAATTGGAGCCCGGATCCACCGGGAACAGCGCCGGGGACTGCCAGAGGGAAATCCCAATATTGATCAGTCCCAATCCTATTATTGATCAATCCCAATCCTGATTTGATCCCATTGGGGATCCATCCCAATCCCATGAGTGATCAATTCCCGGGCCCGAATTGGTGCCAGATCCCCTGAGAACAGCGCCAGGCCGCCCAGAGCCGGGGACTGCCAGGGGGAAAATCCCAATATTTATCAATCCCGTTATTGATCAGTCCCAATCCCATTAGTGATCACTCCCAATCCTGATCAATCCCATTCCCATTAAATCCCATTCCTAATCAACCCAATTACTGATCAGTCCCATTCCCAATCCCACTCCCAATCAACCCCATTCCCATTATTGATCAATCCTATTCTCATTCCCAATCAATCCCAATCCCATTATGAATCAATCCCAATCCTAATCCAAAACAATCCCACTCCCAATCCCATTACTGATCAAACCCATCCAAATCCCGTTAGCGATCAATCCCATTATCGATCAATCCCAATCCCATTATTGACTAATCTCATTCCCAATCCCGATCTCGTTACTGATCCCGGTGTCTGTGCTCACGGCGTAGGCGGCGTTCCCGTGGTGCTCCAGGGAATACTGCCGGCTGTACTTGGGCATGGAATGTGCAGGGCCGCCATCGTTCAGCATCAGGGGGCTGCAATTCCCAAAAA
>VWZU01003738.1:34087-45549 GCA_013397095.1 Sterrhoptilus dennistouni | reverse complement strand
TTTTTTTTTTTTTGGGCTTTTTTCCAGGTTTTTTCCTGGATTTTTCCCCAGGTAGGAGCCACCCAAGGTTGGGAATATGCAGGAAAATCCTGGAATTCCCACAATTTTCCCAGGTTTTTTTCCAGGATTTTTCCCGTTTTTTTGTTCCACGGAGGAGCCACCCAAGGTTGAGAATGTGCAGGAAAATCTTGGAATTCCCAAAGTTTTTCCAGTTTTTTTTTGTTCCAGGAAGAGTGACCAAAAGGTTGGGAATGTACAGGATAATCTTGGAATTCCCAGAGTTTTTCCTGTTTGCTTTTTTTTCCCCAGGAGGCAGGGAATGGATTCCCATTGAATTTCTGGGGATTTGGGAAGGAATTCCCAGAGAATTCCATGGGCTGGGAATGGGAAAATCCTGAACTCCAATCCTGACCCAAACATTCCAACATTTCTGGATTTTTGGGAATTCCAGGAGCCCAAATTCTCACAGATTTTCCCAGAAAAAAATGAAAATCCAAGGAATTCTCCACCCCCTTTATCGCAAGGGATTCCCAGAGCCCAGCCCAGCCCTTTCTGAGGTTTGTTGGGATTTGGGAATTCCCAAAGTCCTGGGGGATTTTTTTGGGAATTCTGGACTCACATTTTCCTCTTGACACCCAGGATCCGGTTGGATTGAACCAGGGAGATCAGGAACTGGATCAGCTGCCAGAGAAAACAGGGAAAAGGTGGGAAAAATGGGAAAAAATGGGGGGAAAATTAGGGAAAACTGGGAAGAACGGGGAAAAATGGAAGGAACTGGGGAAAAATGGGAAAACCAGGGGAAAAATAAAAGGGAAGAGATCTGGGAAGGGAAAAATAGGAAAAACTGGGAAGAACTGGAGGGAAAAAGATTTGGGAAAGGGAAACTGGGGGGAAACGGGGAAAAAATGGGGGAAAATTGGGAAAAAACTGGAGGGAAGAGATCAGGGAGAATTGGGAAAAATTGGAGGGGAAGAGATCTGGGAAGAGAAAAACGGGAAAAATTGAGAAAAAACTGGAAGGGACTGGGAAGAACTGGAAGGAAATAGACTTGGGAAAGGAAATCAAGGAAAAAACCAGGAGGGAAGAGATTTGAGAATGGAAAACTGGGAAAAACGGGGGAAAACTGGCAAAAACTGAAGGAGAGGAAATCTGGGAAGGGAAAAACTGGGAAGAATTGAGAAAAACGAAAGGGAAGAGATCTGAGAAAACTGGGGAAAATTGGGAAAAAACTGGGAAAAGCTGAGAAGAACTGGAGGAGCAGAAATGTGGGAAGGAAAAAGTGGGAAAAACTGGAAAAAACTGGGAAGAACGGGAGGGGAAGAACTCTGGGAAGGGAAAACTGGGAAAAAAACTGGAAAAAACTGGAAAAAATCTGGAAGGAACTGGGAAAAATCTGGAAGGAACTGGGAAGAACTGGAAAAAATCTGGGAAAAACTGGGAAGAACTGGGTAAAACAGGAGGGGAAGAGATCTGGGAAGGGAAAACTAGGAAAAACTGGAATTAAAAACTGGGAAGACCTATGAAAAACTGGAAAAAACCTGTGAAGAACCGGAGGGGAGGAGCTCTGGGAAAAGGAAAAATGGGAAAAACTGGGAGGGAAATAAATCTGGGAAGAGGAAAAGTGGGAGAAATCCCTTGGAAGTGTTGGGAACGTGGAAGAGAAGGAGCTGGAAAATTGGGAAAAGCTCTGGAGAGGGAGGGGAAATCCCGGGAAAAGGCAAAGAGCCTCTGGACAAGAGGGGATTGCTCCCGGAAAAGTGGGAATTGACCTGAAAAAGTGGAATGGCCTCTGGAAAAGCAGGAGAAATTGCCCCAGAAAAGTGGGAATTGACCTGGAAATTCAGGAATTCACTCTGGAAAATTGGGAATTGTCCCTGGGAAAGTGGGAATTGCCCCTGGAAAGGTGGGAATTACCCTAGAAAAATTGGGAATGGCCTCTGGAAAACTGGCAATCAACACTGGAAAAGTGGGAATTACCCCAGGAAACGGAATGGTGCCTGGAAAATCAGGAATTATCCTGGAAAAGCAGGAATTGGCTCTGGAAAACTGGGAATTGGCCCTGGACAATGGGGAATTGCCCCTGGGAGATCAGAAATCACCCTAGAAAAGCGAGGTTTACCCCAGGAAAACTGGGAATCACTCGTGGAAAAGCAGGAATAGCTCCTGGGAAAGTGGGAATTACCCCAGAAAAGCGGGAATGGCCCCAGGAAAAGCGGGAATTACCCCTGGGAAAACTGAGAATTACTCAGGGAAGGCGGAATGGCCTCTGGAAAAGTGAGAATGGCCTCTGGAAAACTGGGAGTTACCCAGGAAAAGTGGGGATGACAGCTGGAAAATTGGGAATTTCCCCAGGGAAATCATAAATTCACACCGGAAAACCAGGAACTGCCCCTGGAAAATCGGGAATTACCCCTGGAAAAGTGGGAATTACACGAGGAAAACCAGGAATCACCCCCAGCAAAGCGGGAATCACCCCGGAGAAGTCAGAAGTTGACCGTAGGAGAAGAGGAATTCCCCCAGGAGAAGGAGGCGTTACCTTGTTGACGACCTTCTGCTGCTGGGCGTGTTTCTGCCGCAGGCTGGCCACCTCCCGCCACAGGGCCTCGTTCTCACTGCAACACCAACACCGCCCGTGGGGACGAGGGAAGGGCTCCGGGGAAACGGGGGAAAAGCAGTGGGAGAGGGGGAAAATTCCACAGGAAATGGGAGGAAATTCCTCGGGAAACGGGAAAATTCCATGGAAAGCCTGAGAGAAAATTTCCAAGGCAAAGGGGAAAAATTCCAGAGGATACGGGGGAAAAAAAAAAAAATCCATGAAAAACCCAGGAAAAAAATTCCATGAGAAAGGGGGAAAAAATTCCATGGGAAATGGGGAAAAAATTCCATGGGAAATGGGGAAAAAACTCCATGGGAAATGGGGAAAAATTCCATGGGAAACCTGGGAAAAAAGTCCATGGAAAACCTGGGAAAAAATTCCATGGGAAATAGGAAAAAAAAAATCTACGGGAAATGGGAAAAATTTCTACAGGAAATAGGGGGAAAATAGTCCTTAGAAAACCTGGGAAAAAATTCCCATGGAAACCTCAGGAAAAAATTCCATGGGAAAGCTGGGGAAAAAGTCCATTGGAAATGGGGGAAAAAAATCCATGAGAAATGGGGAAAATTCCATGGGAAAGGGGTGAAATTCTGTGGGAAATGAGGAAAATTCCGTGGGAACGGAGGAAATTCCATGGGAAATGTGAAGGAATTTAATAGGAAATGAGGAAAAAATTCCAGGGGAAAAATTTCACCACAAAGGAGAAAAAAATTCCATGGGAAATAGGGAAAAAAATTCCACAGAAAAAAACTGGGAAAAAATTCCACAGAAAACCCGGGAAAAATTCCATGGGAAATGCAGAAAAAAAAGTCCACGGAAAACCCAGGAAAAATTTCTATTGGAAACAGGAAAAAAAGTCCAAGGAAAACCTGGGAAAAAAAAATTCTGTGGGAAATGGGAGAAAATTCCATGAAAATAGGCAAAATTCCGTGGGAAAGGGGGAAAATTCTAGTGGAAACTGGAAAAATTCCATGGAAAACCTGGGGGAAAAAGGTGAAAACCTGAGGAAAGAATTCCATGGGAAAAGGAAAAATAAATTCCATGGGAAAGTCAGGAATAGCAGCGGGAGCAGGGAGAGCCCACGGGGAAAGGGATGGAAAAAATCCAACCCCATGCTGGGGAATTTGGGGAGATTTAGGGGGGATTTGGGAGAATTCCCTGGATCCATCCCAAGGATCTGTCCCAAATCCAGGAAACCCCAAATTCAGGAAACCTCAAAGCCAGGAAATCTCAAATCCAGGAAATCCCAAATCCAGGAAATCCCAAAACCAAGAAATCCCAAATCCAGGAGTCCCCAAACCCAGGAAATAACAAACCCAGAACACCCCAATCCAAAACACTCCAAATCCAGGAAATCCCAAATCCAGGGAACCCCAAATCTGGGAAACCACAAGTCCAGGACATATAAATCAGGAATCTCCCAAACCCTAAATGCTCCAAACCAGGAAATCTCAAATCCTGGAAACCCCAAATCCAGGAAACCCCAAATCCAAGAAATCCCAAATCCAGGAGTCCCCAAACCCAGGACATCCCTGAACCAGGAAATCCCAAACCCAGAACTCTCCAAACCAGGAAATTCCCAAACCAGGAAATTCCCAATCCAGGAAAGCCCAAATCTATGATGGTCCCCAAAACAGGAACCCCCCCAAATCCAGGAAATCCCAAACCCAGAAAATCCCAAACCCAGGAAACTCTGAAGAAAATCCCAAATCCTGGAAATCCTGAATCTGTAACAGCCCTGAACCAGGAAATCCCAAATCCAGAACACCCCGAACCCAGGAAACCCCAAATCCTGGAAACTCCAAACCAGGAAATCCCAAATCCTGGAAACCCTAAATCCAGAACTTCTCTGAACCAGAAAACCCCAAATCCAGGAAGCTCCAAACCAGGACACCCCGAATCCAGAACATCCCAAATCCAGGAAAACCCCAAATTCATGACACCGTAAACCAGGAAGTCTTAAATCTGGGAATCTCCCAGATAACCATCTCCTCCAAATCCAGGAAACCCCAAACCCGGGAAACCTCAAATCCTCCAGAATCCCTGGAATGGGATTGAGTTTGGGATGTGCCCCCATTCCCATTGTTCCCATTACTCCACCCCAATTTTCCCCATTCCCATTTTTCGATTTCCTTTTAACCCATTCTCCCCATTCTCCCATTCCCATTACTTCCATTTTTCCCATTCCCATTTTTCCCACCCCCATTTTCCCATTTCCCATTAACCCTATTCCAATCTTCCCCATTCCCTTTATCCCATTCTCCCATCTCCATTATTCCCATAAATCCCATTTTTCCCATTCCTTTTATCCCTTTTCCCCCCATCATTCCCATTATCCCATTTTTCCCATTCCAATCCTCATTCTCATTTTCCCCATTATCCTATTCTTGTTTTTCCTATCTCTGTTCCCATTATCCCATCCCCATTTTTCCCATCCCCATTTTCCACATATTTCCCATTATCCCATTTGCATTATCCCATTTTCCCATCCCCATCCCCATTATCCCATTCCCGTTTTTCCAACTATCCCATTATTCCCCCAATTCCCTGGATCCCCATTCCTGGCCCCGCTGAGCAGCTGCCACCCCAAATCCCGCTCCATTCCCAAAATCCCACTGGGATTTGGGGTCACAATTTCCAATTATTCCCATCCCTGTCCCCGCACCTGCCCCCAGCCTCGGGAAAACCTCGGGAAAAACCTCGGGATAACGGAAACTAGGCCCCCATCCCAAATCCCAAAAGGATTTTTGGGATTGGGATCACAGCTGAGCTGAGCACAGCCCCAAGCCCCCATCCCAAATCCCAAAAGGATTTTTGGGATTGGGATCACAGCTGAGCTGAGCACAGCCCCAAGCCCCCATCCCAAATCCCAAAAGGAATTAATAGGATTGGGATCACAGCTGAGCCAGGCACGGATGAGGAATTTGGGAATAAAGGAACGGGGAAGGAGCAGCTGGGAAAAAATTCCCACAGGATTTTCTGGGATGAGGGAGGTAATTAGGGGATGGAATTTTATGGGATGGGGAAGGTAATTAATGGATTTTATAGGATCAGGGCCGGGAATTCCCAGAGGGGACATGACAGGAATTCTGGACTTGGATCCTGAGGGTTTGTGGGATCAGAGAGCTCAGCAGCTGCTCCCCAAAAAACGGGATTTGGGACGGGAAATATTTAGGATTGGAGTGAAAAATATCTGGGATTTGGGATTGGGAAAAGGGAAAATACTAGGATTTGGGATGGGAAAATGCTGGGATTGGGATGGGAAATCTCCAGGATTTGGGATGAGGGAAAATGTCAGGATTTGGGATCGGGGTAAAACAATACCTGGGATTTGGGATTGGAAATATCCGGGATTTAGGATCAGGAAAAAGAGAGGGATTTGGGAATGGGGATGGAAAAATACTGGGGTTTGGGATCGGGGTGGGAAAATGCCGGGATTTGGGGTTTTTTCCTGGTTTTTCTCAGATCGTCTCCTGTTTTTTCTGGGATTTTTTTCCAGTTTTCCCAGGTTTTTATCCTGATTTTCACGGGATTCTTTTCCTGGTTTTCTCAAGATTTTCTCTGTGATTTTCTCCCACTTATTCTGGGATCTTTTCCCAGTTTTTCTGGGATTTTCTCCCGTTTTTTATGGGATGTTCTCCCGTTTTTTCCAGGGTTTTCCCACATTTTTTGTCCAGGATTTTCCTGAGAGTTTTTCCCAGTTTTTCTCCCGGTTTCCCCTGGATTTTCCTGGGACTTTCCCCCATATTTTTCTCGGATTTTTCCCTGTTTTTTCCTGGAATTTTCTCCCAGTTCTTTCAGAATTTGTTCTCAGGATTCTCTCCCATTTTTTCTGAGATTTTTCCCTGTTTTTCCCACGATTTTTCCCACTATTTCCCCCCGATTTTCTCCCAGTTCTCTTGGAATTTTTCCCCAGTTTTTTCCATGATTATCTCCCTGTTTTTCCCGGCATTTTTCCCATTTTTTCCCAGTATTTTTCCCCAATTTACCTGTTTTTCCCCCATGATTTTCCACCCATCTTCTGGGATTTTTCCCTGTTTTCTCCCATATTTTGCCCCTTTTTTTTTATCTGGGATGTTTTTCCGGATTTTCTCCTGTTTTTTCCTGGATTTTTTCCCAGTTTGTCCCGTTTTTCCTGGGATTTTTTCCCTTGAATTTTCCTCAATTTTCCCAGGATTTTCTCCCTTTTTTCCTGGGACTTTTTCCTGGATTTTTCTTCATTTTTCCAGGATTTTCTCCAGGTTTTCCTGGGATTTTCCCCCCTTTTTCCAGTATTTACCCCTTGATTTTCCCGTTTTTTCCTGGATTTTCTCCCAGTCCTCCTGGGATTTTTTCCCAGTTTTTTCCCATTATTTTTCCCAGTTTTTCCTCTTTTTTTTTCCTGGATTTTCTCCTGATTTGTCCGATATTTTCTCCTCATTTCCCTGGGATTTTTCCCTGTTTTCCTCTGATTTTCCCAGGATTTTTTCCTGGTTTTTCCTTTGTTTTTCCCCATCTTTTCCAGGATTTTCTCCCACTTTCCCTGGGATTTTTACCTTCTTTTTCCCAAATTTTTTTCTGGATTTTCTCCTGGGTTTTCTTCCGGTTTTCCCTGGAATTTTCCCCCATTTTCTTCTGGGATTTTTTTCCTGGTTTTTCTCCCATTTTTTCCTGGATTTTCCCCCATTTTCTTCTGGGATTTTCCCCCGTTTTTCCCGGGATTTTCTCTCAGTTTCTCGCAGATTTTTCCCAGGATTTTCCCCCAATTTTCCCATGATTTCCCCCTCATTTTTTCCACGATTTTTTTTTTTTGCAATTTTTTTCCCAGGATTTTTCCCCCTTTTTTTTTTCAGGGACATTTTCTCAGAATTTTCTCCCATTTTTTTTCCCAGATTTTTCCCCCATGACTTTTCCCTGGTTTTCCTGTTTTTTCTCCCATTTTTTCCCAGGATTTTTTCCCCTTTTTCTCTCCCTACTGTTTCATGGCGAGCAGCCGTGAGTCCAGGCTGTCCTGCTTGCCCCTCATGGCCTGCATGTCGGCCAGCAGCCGCGCCACGCTGTCCTGCCGCACACGGACCTCCTCGCCCTTCAGCCCAGACACCTGAAAAATGGGAAAAAAAACCCACAAAAAAAAAGGAGAAATGGGGATGCAGGAAACCGGCAGGAATTTTTACAGAATTTTTTTTCCGATTTTTAAATTTTTTTTTTTCGAATTTTTTCCGATTTTTTTTTTCCAGATATTTTCCAGGTTATTTTTTTAACTTTTTTAGGAGCTTGTAAAGGGGATTAGAGAGGTTTGGGGAATTTTAAGAGATTTTAAGGGAATTTTTAGGGGGTTTCAGGGAGTTTTTGGGGATGGTGCTGCCCCAGGGCTGCAGGTGGGGCAGCAGCAGCAGTCGCGCTGTCCTGCCTCACCCAAACCTCCTCGCCCTTCAGCCCAGACACCTGAAAAATGGGAAAAAAAACCCACAAAAAAAAAGGAGAAATGGGGATGCAGGAAACCGGCAGGAATTTTTACAGAATTTTTTTTCCGATTTTTAAAAATTTTTTTTTTGAATTTTTTCCGATTTTTTTTCAAATTTTTTTTTTTTCGAATTTTTTCCGATTTTTTTTTTCCAGATATTTTCCAGGTTATTTTTTTAACTTTTTTAGGAGCTTGTAAAGGGGATTAGAGAGGTTTGGGGAATTTTAAGAGATTTTAAGGGAATTTTTAGGGGGTTTCAGGGAGTTTTTGGGGATGGTGCTGGCCCGGGGCTGCAGGTGGGGGAGCCNTTGGGGATGGTGCTGCCCCAGGGCTGCAGGTGGGGCAGCAGCAGCAGTCGCGCTGTCCTGCCTCACCCAAACCTCCTCGCCCTTCAGCCCAGACACCTGAAAAATGGGAAAAAAAAACCACAAAAAATGAGAGTTGGGGATGCAGGAAACCTGCAAGAATTTTTTCAGAATTTTTTCCAAATTTTTTTTTATTTTTTTAGAATTTTTTTAGACTTTTTTTGGAAATTTTTCTTGATTTTTTTTTTTCGCTTTTCAGAGGAATTTTTCAGCTTTTTAAAAAAATTTGGGAGTTTTTAGAGGGGTTTAGAGAGTTTTTGGGGAATTTAAAAAGCTTTTTGGGAAATGTTATGATTTTTTTGGAATTTTTAGGGGGTTTCAGGGAGCTTTTGGGCTGTTTTGGGGGTTTTTCTGGAATCAAATGGCAGCAGCAACAGAATTCAGCAAGACGTGAATGGGTTTTGGGGCAAATCCGGGGATTTTTAACAGATGCTGGTAGAGTTTTGGGTTAAATCCCAAGATTTTTAACGGATCTCAGGTGGGGTTTGGGGAAAATTCTGGGAATTTTCAGATGTCCTGGTACTTTTCAAAGATGCCTGGAGTGTTTTGGGCCAAATCCTGGGAGTTTTAATGGATCCTGGGTGGGTTTTAGGACAAATCTTGGTTTTTTTTAAAGGGTCCTGGCTGGTTTTTTTCGGGCGGATTCCAGGATTTTTTGAGATTCTGGGTTTTTTAATAGATCCTGGATGACTTTTCGGGCAAATCCTGGGATTTCTAAGGGACCCCATTTGGGTTTTGGGGCAAATTCTGGGAATTTTCAAGGATCCTGGGATTTCTTGAACGTTTCCAGGTGAGTTTGGGGTTAAATCCCAGGATTTTTAACCGATTCTGGCTGTTTTTTTGGGTTAAATCCCAGGATTTTTAACCGATTCTGGCTGTTTTTTTGGGTTAAATCCCAGGATTTTTAACCGATTCTGGCTGTTTTTTTGGGTTAAATCCCAGGATTTTTCCCCGCATCCCAGCAGTGTTTTTGGGATGAATCCCACTTTTCCTGCGGGACTTGCTGTGGAACTCACGCTGGTGACTTTCCTCTTGATGTTCTCCAGGAGCTGCTCCTGGCCCCTGAGGAAGAAGGGGTGCTGGAACTCTGTGTCGTCCTTCTCCGGCTTCACCAGCCCGCCCTGCTCGATGTTTCAGGGAGCTCTGAAGCCGTCTGCAAACACGGGCAGGAAACGGGAATAAACGTGAGAAAACATCCAGGGAAACGTGGGGGAAAAAATCAGGAAAAAATGGGGAGAAAATGGGGAAAAAAGGGGGAGAAATTTGAAAAAAAAAAAGCAGGAAAAAATGAGGAAAAATCCAGGAATTCTGGGATCCCAGCACCACCTTCCTGACGCCGTCTGCAAACACAGGTAGGAAATGGGAATAAATGTGAGAAAACATCCAGGGAAACGTGGGGGAAAAATTCAGGGAAAAATGGGGAGAAAATGGGGAAAAAAGGAGAAATTTGAAAAAAAAAATCAGGAAAAAAATGCAGGAAAAAATGAGGAAAAATCCAGGAATGCTGGGATCCCAGCACCACCTTCCTGACGCCGTCTGCAAACACGGGCAGAAAACGGGAATAAACGTGAGGAAACATCCAGGGAAACGTGGGGGAAAAATTCAGGGAAAAATGGGGAGAAAATGGGGAAAAAAGGAGAAATTTGAAAAAAAAAAAGCAGGAAAAAATGAGGAAAAATCCAGGAATGCTGGGATCCCAGCACCACCTTCCTGAAGCCATCTGCAAATAGAGGAATAAAAATGGGGATAAATGGGAATAAAATCTGGGGAAAAAATCTGGGAGAAAATCTGGGGAAAAATGGGGAGAAAGTGGGAAAATATGGGGAAAATTCAGGAAAAAAATGGGAAAAAATCAGGAAAAAATGGAGAAAAAAGGGAGAAAAAAAAAGGGGGGGGGGAATCTGAGAAATAAATGGAGAAAAAAGGGAGAAAAAAAGAGGAGAAAAATCCCGGAAAAAATCTAGGAAAAAAATCCAGGAAAAAAATGGGATCCCAGCACCACCTTCCTGAAGGCGTCTGCAAAATGGGGAATAAAAATGGGAAAAATGAGAATAAAATCTGGGAAAAAATGGGGAAAAAATGGGGAGAAAAAGGGAAAAAAATGGGAAGAAATTCATAAAAAATTAGGAAAAAGATGCGGGAAAAAATTGTAAAAAAGTGGGAAAAAATGGGGAGGAAAAAAAAGGGGGGAAAATCTGGGAAAAAATAGGAAAAAACCTGTGAAAAAACAGGAAAAAAAGGGGGGAAATGGGGAAAAAAATGGGGGGAAATATCCAGGAATTCTGGGATCCCGGCACCACCTTCCTGAAGCTGCCTGCAAAATCGGGAATAAAATAGGAAAAATGGGAAAAAATCCAAGAGAAAATTCAGGAGAAAATGGGGAAAAATTTGGGGGAAAAAAAAGGGAAAAAAATCCTGGAAAAATCAGGGAATTCTGGGATTCTGGCACCATCTTGTGGAAATCGTCATGAAAAACGGGAAAAATGGTAAAAAATCCGGGATTTCCGGGATTCCCCCTCATGGAAACAGATCCATCCCAATCCCAAACCCTCAGAATTCCCAAAATTCTCCGAATTTTGGATTTTTATGGAATTTTGGGACTTTCACTCCCACATGTTGAGCTAGCCCATGAAGCTGATCCCCAACCCCCGCAGAATGTTGGAATTTTTATGGAATTTTATGGAATTATTCTTCCACATGTTCAGCTGGGGCACTAAGCCAATCCCCAAACCCGCCAGACCTCCCAGAATTTTGGGAATTTCAGGATTTTTATGGAATTTTACTCGCACATATTGAGCTGCTGGATGAAGCTGATTGCCAACCCCCCCCAGAATTCCCAGAATTCTAGTATTTTTCAGGAATTTTCTGATTTTTACTAACGCACATTGAGCTGGCGCACCAAGCCGATCCCCAATCCCAACCCCCCAGAATTCCGGGATCTGTCAGGATTTTTCGGGAATTTTGGGAAGTGTCACTCACACATGTTGAGCTGGCGCACCAAGCCGATCCCCAATCCCAATCCCAACCCCCAGAATTCCGGGATCTGTCAGGATTTTTC
>VWZU01003690.1:0-37806 GCA_013397095.1 Sterrhoptilus dennistouni | reverse complement strand
CTGCTGCTGCTGCTGCCACTGCTTCCGGTTTTTTCCTTTCTTTTTCTCTCCCCCCCCCGCCCCGCCCAAAGATTTGGACCGGCTCCAGACCTGACCTGACCTGAGGAGTCTGAGAATCTCCGGGGCCCACGGAAGAAGCTTTGCACCCTCCCCCCTCACAGTAACTTGAGCTTTTCCTTTTCCTTGTGGTGGGGAGTGTTTTTTCATTTGTCAATAAACTGTTTTTTTCCACTTTTCCTCCAAGAGAAATTCCTTTCCAAGCCCAGGGCTGGGGGGAGGGGTGGTGGAGGTTCGTTTGCCTTTTTAGGGGATTCCTGTTGGAGGTTCTCCCCTAACTTATCCTAAACCAGCACAATTTTAATTTATGATTTTGGCACCTGATACAGTTTAAGTTGTAAAGGCCATTTTTTTTGTATGGGATTTTTTTCATATTCTCAGTGTTTAATGTAAAATCTACACAGGTAACTTCTTTTGTTGATACTGTGCACAAGAGGCATGTTGGGTTTTGCTTATCAATATAGTTGTAACTTTTATTGCTCTTGTGGCATATAAGATTTACACATAGATGTCCATTGCAATCTTGAAAAGTTTTTAGACAAGCTTGTGCGTGCACTGTTTTGATGGTCAGTCGAAACATAACACTGATGAATCTCATGTTTTCTTAATGTCATTTCCATACCCTTGAGTGGAATTGGTTCAATTGCAACACTTGCAGGGACTAAAAAAAATTATTGAGAAAATTAAAAATGACATTAGGAGTGATTCAATCAGAAGCTGATCATGGATTTGTTAGCTAGGTACATATGTACCATTTATAACTAGCATAAATTAAGTGTTTCTAGAGATATAGCAGATTGACATGCGATTTTGGTATTTCAGATTGTTATTGAGTAACAATTGTACATACATTTCTTGCATACTGTGAACACATCTAGACTTCATAAGAAAGTCCTTTGCAGCACATTCCACGCATATTACTGGCACAAAATTCTTCATAACTTTTCATTGGCCAATAAATTTTGTTAGATTGCCAGTTAGGTGGAAAGCAAAGTGTATTTGGGAAGCAATGGAGGTATGATACAGCCCATTTCATTTTTTTGCCAATCTATGCTGTTACCTGCTGAATTGTCTTTACGAACTAATTTAAGTAATAGCATTTATCTGAAGTACACAATTTGTTGATTCCACTGTTGTACCATTCAGGGTTAGTTAAATTCTGTTAGTGGTGCAAGTGTGAAAAGGATGTTAAAGGTCTTGTCCCACTGGAAAATTCTTACAAAAACACACAAAGGCTGCAGGTTATCGTTTGTATTACTCATTTACTTATTATAACAACATTCAGTCAACATAAAATGCTTCTCAGAGCATTGACTTGGCCCATTCAACTTAGCAAACTTTAAACCTATTTGATTTTTAGTTACTCAAATTCCAAGAAGAGAGAATTAGAAGAAGGATAGAAAAGCATACATATAACTGGGTTCCAGCAGTATTCAGATAGAAACTCCACAATGAAGGTGGGATCAAGATTAAAGCTTTACCTCATGTTTGGCCTTAAATAACCCTGTGCCTTTCCCCCAGGTGGGATTTCTGATCCTTTAGCCACTCAGGAGCTGGGTTAGACAGAGTGGAGCATTGCCTCTGGTGTGCCTGACTGGCACCACTGCCAGGCTGGGATAGAGGCTGCAGGGCTGGGAGCTGTGGAGCAGGTCACTGCCTCAACATGCCAAGGCCTGGCCTGGCCCCTGCTAATCCACATCCATCCCAAAATGTCCCAAGCCATCACTCTTTCCTGTGTCTGACATCAGGCTCTTTGAAATGGTGTGATTCTTGAGGCTGCAGTGTGCAGGGCCAGGAGCTGGAATTTGCTAATACCTGGGGGTTGCTTCCAACTCAGAATATTCTGTGATTAAGATCACGCACAAAATAATTGTATCTGCTGTCCTGTCAAACTGACAAAGCACAAGAATTTGGATTGTTAGAAGTCATTCATGGTGGTGGGAGAAGTTTCAATAGCAGTCTGAAGGTAATGAGGCATCTGCTCATTGGAAGAAATGTTTTAGGATATCCTCTGCTGCCTGAGTGTCTTGTACTTGTAAACTTTGGCTGCAGAAGACAGTGGGTACTATTTGGAAGCCTGACAACAAAATGCAAAAATAGATTTATGTTAGCAAAGTCGTCCACTGTGGAAACCATTTGGGCTTCTCATTAGTTTCCTTTAGCTTTGATTGGATTTTCGAAAATGTGAGTCTGTAAACAGGCATAAGGAAATCAGTTTTAACAACTAGAGAAAGTAAACATTATTAGAAAATTCATCTACTGGAGGTGTAAAATACAGAGTATTCCCTGCAGAAAATTCCAAGAGCTGAATTAATAGAGAATAGATGTAATGGTAAATGGCCTGTTTAATTTTTCTACTATGTAGTGCTCTTGGAGAAACCATTCCTGATTTCACTGTTGTTTTAAATTTAATTGTGCTATATGCATCAGGTCTGAAGATTTTATGTAGCATGACTGTTGTACATCTAATATCTACAAGCAAGTGATTGAATCTAACAGTAGGATAAATCATGCTTTGGAAGTTTAACTGAAACAATTTTCATTTGGTGTTTGAATTTTAGTCTTCTACACCACTGGCATTATTTTTAACTGAATATTTGTAGTTATATTTCACAAATTGTTACAGTAAGATTATGAAAATGCTGTTTTCACCACTAGATAGTCCATGCACATAGAGGCTACTGTACCTTGCATTTCAGTGAAGTAGTTGGTTAATTTACTTAAAGATGTCTCCAAAAAGATATTCAGCTTAATTACCTTTAGGTGTAATAGCTGTTCTGTATTTTGAAGGAGACTGGGAAATCAATGATTGAGTTAACTATATGGTTAACATAAAATATATTTGTATTGAAATTAAGCAGCTAAATTCCTGCTGTTCATCTCAAACTGCATCAAGACAGTGACATAAGGGACTAGAGTCTTCAAAAATGAGAAAGCAGCGTTGTAATTAGAGGCTTAATCATGTGTAGATCCAGTAGCCCCTCCTGACACACGATGCAGACTACACTTCTAGACACCAAAACCTGCCTGAGCAGCACAGAGGTGATGCCTCAAAGTTTATACGTCGCTCTCTTAATATGTTCACATGCAGCAGCTTTTTGTAACCCAGGACGGGTGGGGAAGGAAGCCCAGAAAAAGCACTAGAGTGTTTAACCTGGGAAGGGGAGGGGAAACTAAAACTAAAAATGTTTAAAAAAACCTGTAAGGGGCTGGTAAATGCTGAAGCTATTCACCTGAAGTATCTATCAACCTTTGTGGGGAAGAGAAGAGAACAAATACTTACAAATAAAGGAGAAAGTTAGAACTCAAAATCTGAGTCTTTCAATGTTGGAAATAAAAACATGGAATCTGTATTTATATGAGGAAAAACAAAAATAATTTTAAATAAAATTCTAAAATCACTTGCTAAAAGTGAAAGTTAGTAATTAAATAATTCACCTAAGGGCAGATGTATAGTGGTTCAATAAAAAAGTATTGAAAGAAAAAAGGCCATGACTGAGACCTTAAAGGAGGTAGAAATCTGAACTAAATTCTTGAGATATGTTAAATGAGACTTGTCAGAACTTCTTTTGGCAAGAGGTAAATTTGTCATTTGAGGTTGAAAATATCAAAAGCACCTTTGTCTATTTGGCAGGGGTCACCAAGATGGGGAATGGGGTCGGAGGTGCAGCTGATATGTTCAAGGGCATTTGGAGCTAAAGGAAATAACCAGCAGGAACCTTTGCAACCATTGTGGTGCAGGCTTGGAGTACAAGACAAAGGCTGAGGGAGCAGGGTTTGATGTTAACTTGGCTGCCAACAGCTGCATAGATCAGAGGGGCTGAGAAGACAGGGTAATACTCTGCTGCAGACCATGGTGGAAAATCAAGGAGTGGTCCTAAATTGAACTGGAGGTGTTTCGAGCAAGTTGTCCATGTGTCTGTCAAATCTCTGTCCTTTGAGATGTCAAGAAAGAACTGGACAAAATCCTGTGGGACTCAGGGTTGAGCATTGAAAAACTTTGAGGCTGAACTAGATGAACCTTACAAACTTTCTTCCAACTTGAATCATTCTATTATTCAAAGGAAAGGAAAGAATTCTCAGACTGAAGATCAAATAGAAGATATTTTATAGACAATTTTTATAAGGAATACTAATACAGCTGTCTCACCAGCCAAAGGCACTAAAAGTCAAATTTAGAATAGCTGAATGACTACAATATAAAATCTATTGTTTCAGTTGTTCTTAGTATCAATGACTTGTAAGTAGGCAGTATTGTTCTTTGGTTTGCTGGTTGGATTTTTTAGAAGCTGTAGTATTCTATACAAGAAATAAAGAATGTAATAAGAAATCTGTTTGAAGACATGTCTAATGGTCTAGTCTTCCATTAGAGGGAAATCAGGTCTCACAAATCTATTAAATTGCTTCACAGACTCTGAGCTTATAATTGAGATGTAACTGCACAGTATAGTCCACTTATATTTTCAAAATCTGCCAGAAGATAGCTCATGGTAACTATTAAGGAAATAATGCTACTTTGGGGAAAAGGCAAGGGGGATCCATGTAGGAGTTAATTTGTCCAATTAGAAGTCAAAACCAAAGGGTAGGAACACATACTCAGTTTTTAGAACAGAGGAAAGAATACTGGTGCAGTCCAGGTAAGTGTGCTAGATACGTAGGCTTTAATATATTCACAAATTATTTCAAAAAGGGCTTCTAAGATAAACTGACAAAAATTATTGAAACAAAAGCTAAGTACGAAGAGGTGGAGAAGCATGTCAATTGCTGAAGGACTGGGCAATAAAATAACAAATGGAACTGAATGTCAATGAATGCAAAGAATGCACAAGAAGGAAATCAGCCCTAAATATATGTGGCGATGAATTCTTAAATAGGTATTATTACTCACTAAAGAGACCTTGGAGTTATTGTAAAATGCCATGAAAACATCATCTCTGTGGTCAAAATAGCTTAAAAATGGATAGAGAACAAATGATCCTTGCCTGAATCTTGGTGTTGTCCTACACATTTCAAATAAATGTAGTTGAATTACAAAGGGTATAAAAATGGATGAGAGGAGCAATTAAAGTAGTGAACAGCCTGAATACAAGTAATGTAGTTTAGGAGCGCTTCACCCTGGAAGTGAGGAGTTATGTTCAAGGTATATGAAATAACAAGTCATGGAAAAAGGGACTAGACAACAATTATTCACTCTTTCTTACTGTATGAGAGCTAAATGGCAGGTTCAAAACACATGTCATTTTTTCCCTGAATAGCATAATTGATGACGAAGTCTGGAATTTAAAATGTGGTGAATGTCAAAAGAGGTGAGTTCAAAAGTGGTTACTCAAATCTGTGGAAGAAATGGTTATGGGAATTGTTGAATACAGGAAAACTGGTTCTGCAGGTGCTCAGAGCAGTGAACAAATAGTGAGGCAGGAGGGTTTTCTCAGTGTCATTCTTATCTTTGTTTCTGGCATTTCCTTTAGTATCTGCTAAGGGGTGTTAGAGGTAAATAGAGGAGACATGGCTGACTGGATCTATATCTATTCTGGGTTTTTCTTTAATAACTTAAGTGCTTAATACTGAGAGGGCAGTCTTCCTGACATCCTGTGTAGTCAACAGAGAAAAAGAGGATGGAAGAGACTCTCTTCCAGAAGGCAGTTCATAATGGAAAGTTGGCTTGGATTCTTTTGGCAATACACTTACCTGGCAGGTAAGTCTTCTTCCTAGAGAACCTTCAAGTTTGGCATTCCGGATATCTCCTCCCAAATAAATTTCATGTTTACTCTCCATATACTCTGTGAATTAATAATAATGCACCCTAATCAGGAATAGATTAGTTTCTGACCTTTTAGCCTGCTTGGGGCAACTTTCTGAGATTGGAAGTGTTAGATGAGTGTCTACCCTAGTTGAGATGAAGACATCTGGGAACAGTAATGGCCACCAAGTGCTAGTTTCTGATCTCAGCAGGTGATGCCTTAATGTAAATTAGGAATTCCCATTTTGGGGAGTGACAGAACAAAGCTACAACAAACCAAAAACAAACAAAAAAACCAGAATCCACATATATTCCAACAGAGCTATAAAACTTGGAAATAGTGATTTTGATCTTTTCATCTTGCATCATAATTTTATTGTATAGCCTGGCTTTGCTTTTTCATCTGGTTCACAGTTTGTCTTCCCTCTAGTTGACCTTTAAGTCATGCATTTCCTAGTCTTCCTAACACTCTGTGATACTCTTCTTTTTCACATAGAAGAGAAAATATATGTTGAACATTCTGAAAGATACAGGGGGATTAATTTTGTGATTGCTTTAGGATATTTCATTTGAGACTCATAGAAATGTCAAAGATTAAGAAATTTTTAAGCACTGAAAGTTCCACTAGAAAGCTCTAAATGCTCTATTGCCTTCACACAATTCATGCATCCAGAATTTAAAGGTGCTATGGAAACTCACAGAAATATATACTGAATATGAAAAAATATGTTGAAATTTTTGAATTAATTAATTCCCATTCCTCAGTCCCTGGATAATTTGTGCCTGTCTAAGTCTTCCCATTTCCAATCTGTGCACAGGCATCTTACCTAGTCTTCAAATTCAATGGATAAGATGGACTTTTTTTTCTTCAATATCTAGCCCTTTTGATGGAATTGCTTTGGTCATGATCTGGAGTCATTCAGTGAAGAGAATAGAGCTCTATGTAAAATCTCATTTCTTGTGTAAGATGGAAGTAATCTTGAGAAAGACTCAAGGGAAGGGAAAGAATGCTGTTTCGGTTTTTGGCCAAAGTGATGGTTGCTTTAAGGAAATGGGCTCGCCATTCACAACAAACTTTTCCAAGTTCCTCCATTTTGGGTGCCTGTTTTGAGACAATTGAAGCTTGATATCAAATAGTGTTGAGCATGTGCAATATTTTGCATTCACAGCAGCAACTGGTGGAATCAGGCTCTTTGCTCTGAACATATAAAAAGGTTTAAAAAAATCCCTTAGCTTTTGGAAAACTCAGAACCTTAGACTTTCAAAATTGGCAAACAAAATTAGCTGACACTCTGAATATTTTGGCTTTTATCTTAAATATTCTGTTCCCTTGTGTAAAATAGTGATAAAAAGTCCTCTAACTTCAAAAGGATGTTGGGAGGATCAGTTCATTAATGTTTTCAAAGAATTCAGATGCTGTAGTGAAATCACCACACAAAATCCCATAAGGAAATTAATAATTCTGTATTCATTGTAGTCTTTGGGTTATGGTAAGTCAATAACACATAAGATTATACATAAGATTATATACTGCATGAGAGAGGTATCAAAATCATCTCTTTTTTGGAAAGTAGTCTCCCCTTCTGTAAGTGCTGTCTACTAAAGGCACTCCGTGTGTCAGGAGCGGTACAGAAAGCAGTGTTGAAACTACGGGGAAAGACATCTGCACTATAGGAACGGGCACTCAGAGACATATTCACTTTGCACAGGCACCCTTAAAAATGTGATTTTGATTTGACAGTCAAACATTCTCTTAGTATAAAATTTAGCTGGCACTGTTAGTATGTATTCAAGTAACTGAAATGTATTTGTTTAATCATCCACTGAGAGAATCCTGTTAATACAGTTTAAAAGCAGCCCTACACTTTCTGAACCTCACACATCGTATTTCAAGTACCTGTCAGAGAGCTTTACACAGCACACAGTGATTGCAAGGAATGAAGATTTCTAGAAACCACTTGAGAAATTCATTATAATTGCTGCCATGATCCTGAGGATCCCATTATATCAGATAATCTGGGGATTTACTGATTGGGCAACACCAAACCTCTTTGTTTCATGGAGTAAAAGTAAATAAGCCCCTCAGAACTGTTCAAACTGTTCAGAGCTGTAAGAGCTGTAAACATTTAGGCAGAAAGTCCAGTTGATAACTGTGCTGATTCCTGTCCAGCTGCTGTAACAGAAGATGAAATCAGAAGGCTAATAGAAATCTAGAAGTGGATGGAACAAACCCACACAGTTTCCATTGCTTTATTCAACATCTCCTCTAAATGTGTACATTTAAAGAGTTAAGAATGGAAGTAAACATCAAAACTGTGGAAGCTGGTAGGTGTTATTATTAATCCATGTGGCCAGCACATTGCTCAGCTGAAGTAGCAAGGCTGCAGAAGCTGATGCTATGGGAGCTCAGTCTGGAACAAAGTAGAGGCAGGAAGGGCACGTGGGGGAACACAAACTTCTGGGGGAAGCATGAGCTGTTCAGGCCAATGGTGACAACTGTGCAGCAAGCTGAGAGCTTAAGAAAGCATGTTTACTCCTGTCGCGGTGCGCCTTGTCGCCCAACCAGCCCTGGCACACCTGACAGCCAGGTGTGTCGTGAGGTCTTTGCCACGCCTCACCCAGAGGACCACCGCAACGGAATTGGAAAAGGAGAGAAGGAACTCTCGTTGGGGTAGAACAGGAGAAGTTTATTCCCTGTCCGGGGCCCTCAGGACGAGAGACCCCGAACGGTCTGAAACAAGGGTTTTTAACTTGGCTAACTCAGGGGTGGAGATTCACAACACAGCCAATAACAGCATAACCGGGAGTGGCAAACTCAGTAACCTGACAAATCATTAGGAACGGGGAGGAGAGAGGGTCAGGGCCCAGCCAATCACCAGGTCCAGGCCTCAGAGTGATTGGCACGGGGGGTAGGGGTGATGGACAGGACAGGTGGCGGGAAGGGACAACCAATGGAGAGCTGTCTCCAAGGGCTGAGGAGAGGAAAGTATCAACTGAGGGTCTAAAAATAACAGCGAGGGGGACAAACAACAAAATGGAACCCAAGGGGAAAAGAACTTGGAAGCCATCTTTAACTGGGGTACAAAGAACTGCAAAATACATAAACTTAAAGACACCCACAGTTTACTAGTGGAAAGTCAGATGATTAAATGTGTACTACAGCAACTGGCCCATATGGGGACATTCTGGACTATGGATAGGTGAAGACAAGACAGTACAGACACTGACAATCCATCTAAAAAAAAAAAGAGCCAACCAAATAAAATGAACAAATTAAAAAAAAAATCATTTGGCAATTATATAAAGATGTCAAAACAGCCATTCATATAGACATGTAGGTTAATTTCTTGAACTATTTCATTAGCCAATCTGGCCAATTAGATGCTCAAAACTGATTTGAGAATCTAATATATATTTACTGGGCAAATTCTAAGAGGTTCAAGTTCTGCTGTGAGTTTGTGAGCACTGTCAGAAGGAAGAAGACACTGTGTTATGGCAGAGCAAGTGGATTTCTCAGCTGTAAGGCAGGCAGTAAGGATTGTGAAGAATGGTATTTGCACCTGCCAATTTTCAGTAATAGAGATGTCAAAAAAAAAATAGGGAGGGAAGGAAAAGCACAAATTTGAAACCAAGGGGGATTTTTGCAATATTTATTTCTCCATGATTCAAGTTTATTTCTTGTGAAGACAAAACATTTGTTCCTTTGAATTGTACAGTCAACAAGAATAATAACTGTAAAATGCATCTCTGCCAAAAGATACCACTGTATCCAGAACTGAAAGAGTAAAATTGAGAGTCCAAATGTCCTACTCTTCAGGGGCTTCAATTTTTATTTAAGTTTTACCAAAATATGTTATAAAAAGAGTAGCCCAAAAAAAGCTCCATTTTTTCAATTCCTAAGGGGAACGAGAAACAGAAAACGGAACACGCTTTCTAGATGCTGTTCACTTTCAGGAAGAGAATTACATCATGTAAAACACTGCCCCTACAGATTCATGTGCAATTAGTGGTTTTGTTCTCAGCATCATCATTATTTTCTGAAGTGTTTTAGTGTTTGTTTTTCCACACTAGGCAATCTCAGTTACCCAGAAAAATATTTTTAGATGGCCTTTACTTGAATTATGTAAAGTGTCACACTCATTAGCAAACAAGCATGAAAATATAGCACCAAATAAATATTTTTTTAAAGTTAATTTAATTGGTAGTAGCAGTTAACAAAGGGAGAATTAATTTGTATTCTTTAATGTGTGACTATCCATGGCTAGGTGTTTCTGGAAGTGTTCATATATAACTTTAAGAGTAGACTTGGAGCAATGAAAATTTGCTTCTAACATTTGTAGGTGAAAAAAGTAAATTTATCGTTACTTGATTCATTTATGTCCACAAGGTAATGAAGCAAGAGATTAAGAAAAGGCTGCCAGACTATCACAAGATTTTTTTTTCAACACACAATTTTTAAGAAGCCTGTGTGGTAAAACAAAGAGCAAACACAAACTGTTGGACTGGGCTTCTGGGGAGAATGAAGGTGATAAAATGCACAACTGTTCCTACAGCTGCACTGTGTACGTTGCCACTAACAGTGTTACTGCTGTTGGCAGATATTACTCTGAGAAGGTGTTAATGCTTTCAAACATATGCTAAGCTATTAACCCATATTTCTTCCTATTTATCCTTTAGAAATCCATAGGAAACTGACATTATGGCAACAAAATCTGCTTTCTTCTTTAATTAGACTTTAACTTTTTCTTCTTTGAAAGCATATCGATTGTTACAGGGAGAAAATATCCTTAATTCCTGCTCTCACTGAATGCAAGATTATGCAAAGACATACTGTCAAGTGTTCATTTTGGTTTTTGGAAGGAAGCTTCTTTATGCAAGGAATGAGGAGTCCTCAGCTGCTCTGCTGCTCCTTGGTTTTCTCTGCAGGCAGGAGCTAGCAGAGGTTAGTTCAGGCCACTGCACAGCTTTTTGCTTGTGGCCGTTGCACTGTGTGTTGGACCATGAGTGATGCTGTACTCTGATCTCTGCTACGTCTAGACAGATATTCATAATGAAATAGATGTCTGGATAATGAAGCAGACTTTCACAGTCCTAATGGGATTGATGCCTACAGAGGCTGGAAAAAGAGCAACTTGCATTGCACCCTCCTGGGCTGCTGGATTTCACAGGTAAGATGAGCATGGGCAGTCAGGGTGGCATCGCTTTTAACCTCACCTTCTCCCCACGTGATCAGCCTCACTTGACCTGATTTGGACTCTCAAGGCTCAGCTCTGTGGAGGATTGCACAAGCATGTTGACTGAAACGATCAAGAGAACTTTATACAACACTTAATCTCATCCAAAAGTCTCAAAAATATAGGGTTTTTTTCAGAATCAAATTTCAATTTTTAAATACCGTGTGCAGACATGATCTTCTAATGAATGATGGAGCATATGTTTACTTGCATATTTTTATGCTTCTTGGCATGCTGGAAATCCTTCCCAACTAAAGTGAATGTAGCTCCCTAAGGCTACCCTTTTATGCTTCAAGAGTTCCTTGAAACAGTAGGTCAGACTAGAAGATGTTTGTATGAGTGCTATCAGTGGCAAGAAGCAGGGGAGGGAGTGCAGGAAATTGCTTTTGTTCTTAACAGAATTGGACAGCAAAAGAGAGCACATCCCTCATGTCAGGAACAAGCTACAAGGCGTTCTCATAACCAGAGTACAAAAAATTGCTGGAGAATGGAATTACAGTGAGACAGCAGAAGTCATGGTCATTTCATTCTCATCTGTATGCAAAATGGTTCCTTGTTTCTTTCTATATTAAGAAAACCTGAAAAATTTAGGAGTTGTGAAATTTTCAAGATAATTGTGGATATCTTTTGGCATTTCTCTAGTGGTCTTTTTTAGGATTTGGCATTAGAGTACTTTGGGGCTCATTTTCATTAGCTCTTCTTGGAGAGGAGGCCAAATACCCACTGGACCTAACCCTGCCTTTGCTGGGTGTGACCTCCAAGTCAAGAGACCTCCCAGTAACTCCATAAAGTTAAACAATGTTCGCGGGTCACTCATGCTCCAAGTTTCCCTGCCTGCTGCTGCCAAAGTAGATACAGAGTCAGTGTAGAGAACTTGCAAATGTATTCAGTAGGCATACATTATGCAGTTTCCCTTGTAACTGATGACCTTTCCTAACATACCTGTGTGTTGGGCATTCATCAGCTGTAATGTGATACAGAACTCATGTAAGTGTATCTCTACAAAACCCATTAAATAATACATGGACCTATTGAAAAAAGTACAACAAAAGGAGAGGGTATAGATTAATAGCCTCCATTTCCATTTTCTCCATGAGGGTAAAATTATAATTTGTCCATATTTCAAATATTAATTTCTAAAATTCTTTTAAAATTAAAACAATTTTAAAATTAATTTTCCAAAAAGTATATTTTTAATATGACAAAGTCTATAAATATATTTCGTAACATTCATAAACACATGTGTAGATTTAAAAGATGTAAAATTAAGGCAACAACAGAAGAGAATGCAAAAATTTCAGATCTTTTGTATTTAATTTTTTTTTTCAGAAATTAATTTTTGAGGGTTTTTTGATCAGCCCTTGGTGTACATAAGTAAAAGAAAATGCACTGTGCATTTCCCATAGCATTTACCATAATCATGTGCTTGAAGACAGGAACCTTTTTGAAATCTGTAGGTATACTAATAGCATTTCAGTCGATAGAACTATTTATGCTGGATGAAATATTCCCTGTGATTAATAGGATATCCGTTGACACGAATTTGCTGATAAGATATATCACTAAAAAACGTATGAAACAATATTTACATTTTGGACTACTTTTAGAGGCAAGAAAATGTTTTATCTTGGGCAGGTAGGCATGAATAACATGCATTCAGCTTTAGGAAAGGATGGTGCAGTAAAACTTAGGTATTGATAGTAATAGTCTTTTAAACCTTTACTGTCAATTTTTCTGCTCTTTGGTATACCAAATCCTATTAGAAGAGCTGTTATGGACCATTATGGTCTATTTTTTTTCTGAAATTCTACATACATTATCACAGTATGCTTATATAATCAGCTGAATTACATGTTTTGGGGCTTTAGCAATGTGTAAAGCATTTGAAGATATCACACACTTGAAAAATTACATACTGACATCACTGGCAGAATGTTAATTCATTAACACATTAGAAAGACTACACTTAGTTCGTTTGTGGTGAATAGAAGATTCTTGAAGGAAGTCTGTCAGTTAAAACTTCTAATTCTTTAAAATTCAAATCTGTGCTTTGCAACGCACAGCAGAAAAACTAGGATAAGCTAAGCAGGCAACATAACCTATGGAAGAAGGGCAAGTGTTAACAGCACCATAGTGGAAACCATGGCAAACTGAGCTGCCTTAAGCTCATCTCCATCTGGACTGATGTTTCCAGTGTCATAAAGGTAAAACTGCTTGTTTCTGTGTTGACATCTCTACATCAGTGCGCAGGGCTATTTTCTTGTAAATTAACTATTTGATAGTAATAATTTGTGAGCCAATGGCTATTCCTTCTCCACTGAAATTTCTATGGCCTTTTTGTCTCATTATTTTAACTAGAGAAAATAATATCCAGTTTCAACTGGGGCAGTTATTTTGATTGCGTGGAGTAACTGCAGTGAGCAGAATTAAAACAAACATACAAAAAAAATGTATGGTCCCCTCTTGGGTTTGTTCGCCTGGTTTTCTTATAAAGAAAGTATTTTTCACTGTCATTAACAAAGCCATCATAAAACAGGTCTCTTATGTCTGTCATCATAAAAAAAAATGTTTCTTTCAAAATCCTCTTAAATGTCAAAATTAATTTTTCATTAATACTGCAATCACTTTATTTGGCCGTAATGAAAAAATACTTTAAAAACAGATAAATGGTTACTAAGTTTTGATGTAGTTAAATCTTTTCAATGAGTACTGCTTAACTTCTGTCTTGTCTTCTTATCTCTTACTGGGAGGTATTGCAGAGGATGCTCTATTTTTCTAATCTTCATTCTCTATACAAACACAGTTTGTCTGGAATTTACCATCTTATTATACCGTATATTTTGATTTCCTTTTAGAAGAGAAAAAGGGGCTGATTTCTTGTCTTGGCTGCTTGTCTGGGACCTTGGTATACTTGTAAGTGGCCAATGCTGTTAAAGTATGATGCTTCTGTGTGGTCTAATAGCATTCTTTGTCTTCTTTAATCAGAATATTTGATAATCATCAATAAATTCTTGATAATGTATCAATAAGACTGACACCTCCCTTTATCTGTAGTGTAATAAATATTCATATAGATGAGCATTAACTTTTAAAAGCATATTGGGTCAGCCCTAGTTATTTTTAACTTGGGTGTGGGATTCCAGACTCAATTTAAGAATAAAAAGGGATTTATAACTGCTGGTTTTGCTGGGAGATGGGCAGTTGGTGACATTGATTTGACCCTTTGTTCTTATCAAAGGGATACAGCACACGTACTCTTTCCTGAGTAATTTCCCTTTGTTGAAATAACTATATCACAGACCGCTATAATTTGTAAACTACTGTGGTTCTAATTTAGAACTTGCTAAGAAACCAGTTTTTAAGTTTAAAAACCTTTAATGGTACAATGATTTGGTCAGCAGCAGGTGTGACCTCTCCTGATAGGATTTCTCTTTCCATCTCTCTTTTTGACTGTGACTTTGGGACAAATAACATCACTTACTTTTGCCATATGTTCCCTAGTGGCGCTCTGCCTTTGTGTTTGGCTTTTTTATTTGGAGAAAGAGGAGGAGACCACTGACTGTCTGTCTCTGAGGCTGATGTATTCTACACCCCAAAGTATATTCTGTGACATGAACTTCTTACTAAAATAAGTTTTTGCTTTTTGTGTGTGGAGACCTTATTAATGTAAGTGAAATTATATATATGTATGTTATTTCTGGAGATGAAACATTGCTTAAGCACCATCCACAATACATGCACAATGCGTTTTCCTAATTTGTTCTAAGTACCAGTCCTTGTCTGCCAGAAGTAGGAAAAGCTCTGTAAGAAGGAGATCTTCACAAATGGCCAAATATATGTAGGGTTTGGTCTTACCTTGTATAAGGCCAAGGTAGGAATATGAGATGCATTAAGGGAAAACAGATACTTGATAGACAGAAAGTGAAATCCATCAAGAATTCCTGTATTTCAAAAGATGTGATGAAGTCCTGGTAGGAGGATAAGGCTTTCTAGGCAATGCTTTTATTGTGTCTTTTACCACAGTATTCACTTTACTCGTACTCAAATTTAATATATATTCCAGAATACCAAATGTATAAATTTAGATTTTAAACTATGTATTATCTGTAAATAGTGACAATTGGAGTGGACAGATACCTGAACAATTGTACTGGCCATCTTTGCAATTTGGTGTTCATCAGAACTCAACTTATGCTGCCTAGCTGATGTATGCCTATTTTTCTTTTTTTCCCCCTAATTTAGGCAAATATTCTGCACATGTATTCACTGCCTGTAATTCTTTTCACAATAAAAGCAAAAATTACTGTATCTTTAAACTGACAATTAGGAGGTAAGAATGAGAAACATCTGAGCTGAGGGAAAACTGCTCTTTTCTTCTTAGGATGCCTATTTAATGCTGGGAAAGGTATACATAGCCTTGAGTTTGGCCATGAGATATAAGTTCAGACTTTCTAACCTGTGTAAGACAGCTAAAAGAGGACTGCTCACCCTCAAATTTATCATGCATCCTAGAGATGTGTAAAAGTCTTCCTCTCAAGCAATATGTGTGGGAGCATGATACAGATGACCCTTAAATTCCAGTATCCCAATTAACAATGAAGTAATTTGCTAAAGTACTGATCCAGTGTATAACATGTTTACTGTTAACTTCAAAATTCAACAGCCAAATAAAGACTGTTGAAGATTTTCTGGCTCCTTCATTTGGACACTGGAATGGTAGGACATTCATTTTATGTGCTGTCCCTAAATGGCCAAAGGAAAAATCATTGCAGCATTTGAAGATCTTTGCTCATCAGCAGAATGACCAACAAAGATTCAAAATACTAACTGGCATGTGCCAATTGAAACCATGTAAAAATAATTAACAGTCTGTGAAGCAGAGAAAAACAAATGCATAACAATTAGTAAAATAAATCTTTTGTGACTTTCAATTACCTAATACATTCCTACTAAAATTTAACCAATGCAAACTGTCCTATTTAGCATTCCTAACCATAAGTGATGTCTTTTGTTAAGCCATTGACTTTCTTGGTTTCTTTGTGTAAGAGTATGCTATTCTGTAATGAACAGGCAAAACTAAAGATTGTTTTTAATTGTTGTCATTTTGTATTTTTAATACTTAGACTGGCCATGTGCTATGGGAAAAATAACTAGTACTTATTTTCAAGAGTTGGCTTTTCATAAGACCTGAGGACAGGTCTTTCTGATAGCTTCAGGAGAAGTGCAGATGATCATCACTTCTCTGGGTGATGTCTAACACAATTTGTTATTTAAACTGAGTCACAAGTTCAGATTTCTAACGTTACAGGAAAGGTATATCAGGTCACTATATACACCTGAATATCTGACCAGAATTATTTGTGTAGACATTAATCGTTTCAGTGGCTTTTTAGTACAGTGAAGTCTAAGGGTGGAAGTCTGATCTTTCCATAGGTCACAGTTTGATATTGTTACAGGACATAATATTACGACTAAAGTGACATGGCATATGTGACAGTGACATGGCATATGTGAAAAGACTTACTGGTCTTTACCTAACTTCTTTCAGTGACTCAGGGGCCAACAGACTTGTCCCTTCCTCCTGTGCCAGGATAGTTGACTAATTCTGCTGTTATCCAGAGAAGAAAGAGAGTAAAGGAAAAACTCGTGATTGTCGAGTTGGCAGACAACTGCATGGCTATGGATCCAAACTGACACCTGAACTAAACCCCACCTGCCTCATGGTGACTCCAAGTGAATGTACTTCAGTTGTGAACAGGAATTCTAGCTTGCAAGGCCATTTTTTTCAGAAAGCCATGAAGATGCAATGGAGGCAAAAGATTTCCGCCAGGGATGCAATAACTACATTTCTGAGGACAGCTTCAGGATATCCAAGAAAAAGATTTAGCAGGTTTCATTCTGCACAGAAAGCCTCCCTCTCACTTTGTTTTTGCTTGATTTTTTTAAGGGAAAAATAGTGTCTATGTAGGCTTTGATGGTTTTTACTTTCATTAAAAATATTTTTCTGTCTCTCAGTTTGAATTTACTTTGGACCTCAAAGCTTTTCCCTATGGAATGAGAAAGAAACACTGCATAAGTTAGGGATGTATTATTTCTCTTTTGAAGATGCAACATCTCATGCACAGTGACAAGCTGGAGTATCACATGCCATGGCTAAAGTCTCAGAGTAGACTTTAACTTGTATTTTGAATGGCAACATTCAAAATACAAGTTAAAGTGTTGAAGTTAAAATGTTGAAAACATGAGACCTTATTTCTAATACCATGTCACCCTTCTCATTCTTTTCTGGTTCTTTGACATGGATAATTAAAACGTGATCCTTGAAGATGGGGGTTGTTTGAATAGAACCAATGAAGAGCATGTATTATGTGTATATGTATATATATATATATATACACACATATACATGGGAGTTCATATCTCTCAAAAGTCATCCAAGGTTTTGCTTTACTTTGCAAACATACTTATTTTATAAAATCTTTATGCTAAGAGCAATTCTTGATATTTGAATGCTATTTAGGGTGTTCAAAATATGTTTTTGTTAATTCATATTGAAAAATAATTGACCAGATTTAGGTTAGTGATTTTAGTTTCACTCTTATCAAGTAACAGGTATGGGTTGTAAGTTACAACAGCTTAGCATCTGATATTCTTAACATGGCTAAAGAGGCATTATCTCCATTCTTTTTGGGTTAGTAGTTAACAGCTAATTTACTTTCTGTTTTAATGTAGACAAGGTGAGGGTTTTCTAACCAGTAAGATACTAAGAGTCAGAAAGGAATCTTTAGAAGGTAATGGGCAAAATAATACTGAAATAATGTTAGTGGGAAAGTTTTGTGCATTTCATGTGTCTGAAAAATACTGGGTGAGTGCCTTTCCCCACCATAGACACCCTTTCCTGTGGAGACCAGTTTCTCAGTGCAAACAGATGAGCTCTCTGCTGGTATCACAGCAGTGCCTGATAATACCTGCTGAATGCTTGGTTGGCCTCAGAAAAATTATCTTCCTCTTGGCCTAAAGGAAGATCTCTCTTCCTAATTTTCCTGAAGTGCAAGGGTTTCTGCCCAAGTTATCCTTATTCTCCTGAAGGAAAACAATGAAAAACAGCGCAGGGGTAGGCTTGATTTAGTGTGTGTGGGCAAGAGAGAAGCAGAAGCTTCTGTGCATCTAGGAAGCATGCATAGGGCCCATGACAGCTCAGGGAGAAATATCAGGGAACTTCAACCACTGACACTAAGTAACTGCTGTGCAAGGATGTGCATTAAAATTGTGTTTGTTTTTCTGATCACGTATCTCACTTTATGGCAAGGATTTTGCTTTCAGCACTGATCCATAACATCAGAGCATCACCGTGTAGGAGTCTGATGGCAGAACAAAAGCAGAGGGCAGAAATATTTCTCAGCATTAGACTCTTGTTTGTATGAGATATTCAGTTCATTAAATACTTTCAGGTGACCTATAACCTGTCCATCTGCTTCACACTTCCTCTCCTGTTCCTGAGCTCAGATGGGTCTGTAATTGGAGCCTGAAGTCCCAAGGACACAAGTGTTTTCAGGCTATGTTTGCCTTGGTAGTGGGTGAAAACTTCATGATTGGTTGTGAAATAGCTTTGCTCACCAGCTTTCAGATGTCACTCTTGTCCAGTGTGAGGAAAGTGAGCCAAGATCCCATGACTGGGAAGAGGGTCTGGTTATCCATACAATGGCAGGCATGCCTGCTTCTTGGTGTCCTATTTCAAAACAGCAAATGCTTTTTGCTGCTCTCAGGCACAGTGCAGCTTGGTGACAGGAGTGCTCCAAATGCTCCTGTGATTATTTTTCTTTGTACCATATCATGAGACAATAAATCCACAAGACAGGAGGTATGTGTTTATACTGCACCTGCTGCTCTCCTTGCTGGACTGATCCTGAGGAAGCATTCCACTGTATTAACCTGCTACATGTTTCCCTTCCCTGTGCTAGCAAGAAAAGCTCTGACTATGGTGTCATGGGCTACAGTCCTGCTGCCATTGGACCATTTGCCATGGTTTACCTAAATGTAGAACATCAAAGGAATAATGAAATATTAGCTGCCAGCATCTCTCTGTCTGCCTTCTGGAGAATTTTGTGGATGAGTCTGAAGGACACTAAGATGAGATGCCCTCAGATTAGGTGCTGCTTTGTACTCTCAGGTTCAGGCCTTGACTTCCTCAAATTTTATGTTGGGGTGTTTTCCCCTTGTAGGTTGAGCCTTTGTAAATAATGAAAGTGAGAGAAACCTGATCTGGTAAACTAATAATTGAACACTTTAGGTAATATAACATGAAAGCAGTAGTACAAGACAAGATTCCTTGTACAGCTCAATCATTAGGTGATTGTCTGGGGAAAATTGTGCAGATACAAATGTATTTCAGATGTGGGATTTGCTGTTATAAGTCTCATAATGAACTTTTTCAGTGGTCTGGGCTATGATTTGATATGTGCTCAGTCTCACTGACTCAATTGTTTGCAAAATATTTTATCATCTGACAAACCCTTTTAACCCATCCCATCTCATTTCCCTCATATGGGAAATGAGAGAATATGACTTAACTAGCAGTCTAGGGAAGTAGACTGTCTCTGTAAGTCTTGTGTTCATGGAAGAAAAGGTCTCAGTGCGAGCAGAAGTGAGGTCATTGTAAGGAAAGAGAATATGACAAGAAAACAGTTGTGGTGGAACACCTTCAATAGTGCCAACACAACTCTCTGGAAACGGAGATAAGATATGTGTTTTGACTGGAACAGCTTAGTGTTACTCCTGCCATTTAGAGGTGTGATGCTGTAGACTAGATGGGAGTGGGAACATAATTCCATACAGATGTAGGGCTTGAGCATCTGCATATGTGCACTTATATCTGCATAGAGGGAATGAGAGGAATGTGAACAAAAGACATGAGGAACTAAAATGACTGATAGCCTTTATTTCCATTTCTGACAAATTACTGAAAGGTGTCTTACACAGAGTATTCATTTCAAGAAATCTTTGCAGTTAATGGCAGTTATAGACACTAGAGTTGTAGATATGCAATGTTCTGTGTCTGGTATTTTATGATTTATAAGTTTGATAGACTAGGGTACAATACTTAATTTGGAAGAGACCTACAATGCTCCTCTAGTGCAACTCCCATAGCACTTCTGGGCTGTCCAAAAGTTGGCATATGATGAAAGGCATTGTCCAAATGCCTCTAAACCATGACAGGCCTGGGGCACCACCTGTCTTTCTAGGAAACAGTTCCAGCATTTGAGCACCTCTCCATAAACAAATGCCTCCTCATATCCAGTCTGAACTTACCCCAGCAGAGCTTTGAACCATTTCTACCCATCACTGGATCCCAGGGAGAAGAGATTGCTGTCATTGTCTCCTCTTACCTTCCTCAGGAAACTGTGGAGAGCAATGAGGTCACCCCTCAGCCTCCTTTTCTCCAAACCAGACAAGCCCAAATTCCTCAGTGGCTCCTCATGGCACGTCCTTTCCAACCCTTTCACCAGCTTTGTTGCTCTTCTCTGGATGCATTCAAGGAGCTCCACATCCAATCTGTGGGGCCCAGAACTGCACACAGCACTCGAGGGGAGGCTGGACTCAGCAGGACAATCAGCTCCTGTGCTGGGCTGGCTGAGCTGTGTTTGGTGCCCCCCGGATGGAGTTTGCCCTCCAGGCTGCCAGGGCACACTGCTGTCTTCTCTTGTTCTGCTGCTGACAGGCACTCCCAGATCCCTGCTTGTAGGGCTGATTTCCAGAGTCTCCTCTCCCCATTTATACCTGTGCCAGGTGTTACTCCATCCCAGATGCAGAATCTAGCATTTGGACTTGTTAAATCCTATCACACTTACATTTCTCCAATGCTGCAGTCTATCTAGGTCCCTCTGGAAGGAATCTATATGATGTCTCTTCATGGGAAACTTCTCTCTCTTATTTCCTAGCATGGGATTAATTCTTTTCCTCAGTTATAGGGGTGTGCCTTTGTTGAAATATGAATGACTCTTGCTGGTCAGGAGCTGTGGTCTTCCTCTGGCATTTGTCCTAACGTGCTTGATGGAGCCTGGAGCCACCTAGAGCAGAATCGAGCTTTGTCTGCTGGATAACAAGCAGGCACTGGCACACTCTGTAACTCATTTGCAAGGTATCCTCACTCTACACACTTGTGATATCCACACCCTCTCCATCTCAAGCATTCAGCATTTCCACAATCCCACACACTTCATTCTTCTCTCATCTTGCCTACAAGTACAGGCTCCAACACTCCAATCCTATATTCACTAAGGCTTTCCAAAATATTCTCTGACATAGGCACTAATGTGTAGGAGATATGATTTAATGCAGGCAGTTTTGTGTAGTGACAATTCTACTCCATGAAGTGAGCAAAGGCTGTGGTTTCCTCGCTTTACTCCTAACACAGGATGCTGAATGTCCTGTTTCCACAGACAGTGTTAATTTTTTGCAGTGGATAAGGGGGTATGTCCAGACCCTAATGTTATTTGATAACGCCCTACATCATTGCTGTGGACAAGGGACTCTCTTGGTACCAAGAAGAAGGGCAGGGCTTCCAGTCAACAAAGAGTGCCAGGAGAAGCTATCTGCCATTTGTTCATTGCCACCCAGAGTTCTCAGTGAGCATTTTTTCATGTGAATCATCCTCTCTATTGTATACTTTCATTATTAATATTGTTGCTGTTGCTGGGGGTTTTTTTCTTATCTCATTGCTGTTTCCAGTAAATTGTTCTTATCTCAACCCATGATCCCTGCCTTCTGTGCCTCCCATTGGAGAGCAATGGCGAGGATAGATTTTTACTAATCTTTTTCCTAGGAGTACTAAATTGAGGAATACCATTCCTAAACCATGACAATGCTGTACGTGAGCCTGGGGAGGATACAATATCACATCCGTGAATACTATGCACATCCATTCAAAGATTATACACACACATTTTTAACATGTGCTTCATTTATCTGCTCAGTACCTTGAGCAAATTACTTGGCACAGCATCCTACACCTCTCTCCTTTCAATTTTAATTTGCCTTAACTAGATTAAGTAAAGATTCATCACAATATCATCATCACAGCATTGCTCAAGTTCCAATTTGGCACAGCAGAAGAAAGAAGCTCAGCAAGAAGTTCCATCCTAGGAGAAATTACACTCTGGGGTAAATGTGTTTCCAGGGGAAATAATTTTCAGCCTTAGACCCTGAATCTTAACTAACCCTGTAATCCCAGAGTTCAAACATCTCAGAAATATGATGAATGTTTGAAACCTAAATTTAAGTTAAAGATGAGCCTGAGTGCTCAGTCTTAGGAACTTTATAACTTCAGCTTCTGCTTTTTGTAGCTTTGTAGTATGGTTGGCGTTTTTCTTTTTCTTTAACATACACTCAAATTAGTGGAGTCGATTTTATAAGCTTCAGAGTATCAAAAAAGGGTAAGGTGTAAAAGCAATATAAAGTTATTTTCATCTCCTGGAAAGGTAAGTAAATATAAGAACAAAGAACTTTGCTGCAATTAAAACTTTCAATGCTTTGGTGCCTGCTAGCTTTGGTCTCATCACAAAAACATGTGTTTCTTTATTAATGAAAAAGATTTTTTTGTGGGGTTTTTTTTCCTATTAATGATTATGAAAAAATTCACTGAGGAAAAAGAATCGGATGCAACAATAGACTTCAAACTTTAGAGGATAGGCACTAAATATGCATTTAGATAATAATTTAACATCAAAATCTCATTATGAATTTTTAGCCATTATTATGATTTTTAAAGTACTATATTTATGCATTTTGGAAAATTAGGATTTGCTGAAAAGAAACAAGAGCTGTGCAGAGTTTGTCTCTGTTTCAGATGGATGCCTTTCTCTGGGAGACTCAGTGCATTCTGCCTGGCCTTACACTCTGAATGAATGGGTATTTCTAGACAGAAAACAAAAGATGTAAAACTAATAACTTCCTACTGCTACCTTTTCTTAATAAGCACCAAGAATTTTGTACTGTTACAGAAACCAGATTTTACACATCTGCAAGTATTTGAAAATATTTACAAGCATTACAGCATACAGCTGCTTATGCTCACTCAGTCTGGGTTGGAGTGATGGTATAGGTATAGCGCATTTGGCACTGGTCTCCAGTAAGGGATAGAACATTGCTTATTATCGCATTACTGCATCACTTTGTATTCTGAAAGTCCTCATCCCTAAGTTAAGTCCTTAATGGTTAACTATTGTGATTACATATGTTTTTCTCTGGTGGTAGTGCTTAGGAGTTTTAACATGGAGCAAGACCCAAAACCAGCATAATATACAACAGAGAGAAAACCTGTACCTCTAAATGCTTGAAAGGTGAGATGGCTTGATACAGGACAGTCTTAGAGGTCTTTTCCACCCTTAATAGTTCTATCATTTTATATACCAAGAAAGAAAACAGTACTGGTCAGCATGACAGGCTACACATCAGTAGCCCACATTCTGGTTTTGTAGGTACCATGAAAAACAATGTGCCTGCTGGTGAATGGGCAGCAGATATTCTTCAATTCATGAAGGCTGATAGGCAAACCAAGTGTCCTTACAGTTGGAGTGAGTAGTTTAGGTTTGATGCTCTGGAGGTAAGAGGAGTGTCTAGCATTAACAACACAAAGATGAAGCAGCACGGGCAGATGAGTCAGAAAAAATCTCTTGGTGGAACATTCAGGGTGGAGATCAGTTGGGGAAGGTTGCATTTGCCAAGGTAGGAGATCGCAATATTTTAGATAAATAAAAGAATTTGGATAAAAGCTTGGTCTGTTTGAACAAATCCGAGTTTCAGGGGTCTTGTACAGAAAGAAATGAGAGATATTATGACATAAACTGGACATCAAAGTTAGAATGAGTCTTCCTTTCCTTTGTTAGGAAGGACCATTAATCTCTATTTTTAAATTTTTTTTAAATATTTCTGAGTTAGTTTGTTTTCTAGCCTCAGGCTGAAAATGCACAATTCCACTGCATTATCATATTGGTTTGTGTTAAACATACTGGTTTGACAAGAGTCAGCTTTATGGCAAAACTCAGTACACTGCTGTCTAAATTTTCAAATTAGGTGCCAGAAACAAGAAACTTCATATGAATGGAAGTTCTATTAGGATTTCACTAAAAGCTGAAAAATACTGCTAAATTGTGCAGCAAATTAGAAATGGCAAAACTCTAGAATGAAATAGAATAGAATGAAATTCTTGAATTTTTAAGTGACTTCTGTGACTTCTTTTGTCATCTGTTTAGAGATTTCTGAATACTTGAGACTAGCATTGCTTCTCATTGTTTATATACATATTTATTCATATAGCCCTTTTATTCACTCACATGCATTGCTGAAATGCCAGTTTTAGTTTTACACAGGTCAGCATATGAACATCAGTGTTTTCCAGCAAGCATTCTTATATTACTTTATACTATATTTTGTAGATACAAATTCCTAAAAGAATGGTTGGCATCTTCATACTATGCTATATAGCTACAGATTGTATCACAGAATATCTGATATGCTGAGTTGGAAGTGACCCATCAGGATCATCAGTCCAACTCCTGGCCCTTCAAAGGACAGCCCAAGAATCCCACCATGTGCTCAAGAGCATTGTCCAATCACTCTTTGAGCTCTGTCAGGCTGGTGCTGGGACCACTTCACTGAGGAGCCTGTTCCAGTGCCCAGCCACCCATTGGGTGAACAGCCTTTTCCTGATATCCAGCTTAAACCCCCCCTCACTCAGCTTCAGGCTGTTCCCTCACGTCCTGTCACTGGGCACCACAGCAGACTGCCATGAGGTCTCCCCTCAGTCTCCTCCACTGAACAGACCCAGTGGCCTCAGTCATTCCTCACACGGCTTCCCCTCGAGGCCTTTCATAGTGGGAACCTTCTGTCTCTACACTCAGCACATGTAGGATGTTTCCCCATTTTTTTTTTGCTACTTTACATCTGAAGAAATGGCTTTACTAGCATTTAGTGGATATGGGGCACCTTAATCTCTAATGAACCATCAAGCTATAAATTACTTGATTATCTCATTAGTCTGTTTAATCAGTACACTGAACTGACAGCAAAACCAAAAGTAAAGCCTATGTTTTTCTAAAGCTAGGCTTATACAAAACTTACATATTTGTGTAGGCACTCACATCTGGTTAAAAATTTATGGTTTAATCTCCAGATTTTAAAAATGAGGCTGATTAATACTTACCTAGGTCCCTGCAAAAGCTACCTCTTTGTCTTCCACACAGAGCTCTATCTTCACTTTTTGAGAAGTTATGGGTTTTAACATCAGGTAGACAATGTATGGACAATGAAGCATGATGTAATTTTTGTGTGATTTACCAGGTTGAGTCAAAAGCTCACATAGTAAGAAACACCACTTCTGCTTGATGATTCACAAGGAAATTTTGGTCTGCCTTGTCTTTGCCAAGATGTTTACTCAACTGACTCCAGTTAAGAGTTCAGCTTTGTTGGGCTTGTGTAGACATGGCTTGAGTTATGTAAACTAATTTCTTGACCTCTGGAAAGCTGCTTATGATTGCATGTCCTCAAAGGTTATGGGTTTGCTTTATTAAACGTCTTTTTTAATACACTTCACATCTCTTGCTTGAACCTCCTTCAAAACAAAGCCAATATAATCTTAATCCAGTACCATTTCCATCCTTAATACTGTGTCTCCATCTGACTCAGGATTCAGCGTGTGCTCTCTTTCCCTCATGACAGGGGCTGAAATAGTCCATTGCTATGTCTTTTAAGCTGCACTGTTGAACATAACCATTGCACTCATGGTGTCTGACACTGCACTGTCAGTAGTTGCATGGGCTCTCCTGCTTCATTCTCTTAACTGTGCTATCTGCAAAAATGTTTTGGAACACAACCTTCTACCCATTGCCTTGAGAAAGACCCTTTAGAAACTATTTTACTTGGCTTGTTTAGCAAAATAAGTGGTGGCAGAGGTGCAGGAATTTTCTCACTTTCCAAGGGGACTAAATAGGAACAATGTAGGCTTTCTCTCTTTACATTGGACTTGCTTCAGGTTTCATCAGCCATGCTCATAATTAATTATTTGTGCTCCTATAATTCAAAATAAAGTAAGAATTGTAGAATCATAAAAAGAGTTGGGTTGAAAGAGGCATTAAAGTTCAACCAGATCCTGTCTTGAAGCTAAAACTTATGGAAGAGAGCTAGATTCAGTTGTTCAGATGGTTCTCACATGTAAACAATGGTGATTGAGGTCCTGAAGTAATAGAAACTAATTTAGCATTTCAGTGTAACATCAACAGAGACTACCTGTGAGCTGAGGCTCATTTGATGCGTAAGAAATAAAGCTGTTGTCCTCGTCCAGTGCTGCTTGGTAGTAGAGACGCCAACTTTTACAACCACTAAAATGAGAGGTTAACTAGTTTCTTATGCATAAAGCAGGAATAAACTCGATTCCCTCACTCCAGTAGCAAGCTGCTATTACAGTGGGAAAAAGCAAAAGGCAATGTAGAAAGGACAAGAGGATCTGAAAGGCAACCAGTCATTTAATATTTTATCTTTATATTTTAAATTGTTGCTTCTGAATTTCCTGAATCTTATTTTAAGAAATCTCTTCAGCATTATTTTGGCTGTAAATTATTTATATGTTTCCCCATCTTTTATGGGACTCTGTTTCTGGGCTTGCTGCAAGATCTCATCACCTTTTAGCAACATGCTGAGGCGCTGCTGTAATCTGTCAAAAAGTAGGGAGATAGGGCTAACAAAGTGATGCTCTGGGATTTGTACTAGCATGAATTGTCAAAGATGAATAACTAATGATGTGTTCTCTCACTTCCTAAAAGCTGCAGAAAATCCTTGGTAATTTTGTTAGAATAATTCATTAACCAGCATTTTTGCCCTTTGTTGTTGAATCTTACATATCTCTTTTTTTCATCAACCTTAGTAAAGGACTCTTACATTTTTACATCTTCCTGCTTGAAGAAATCTACTTCCTGGAACATCTTTTTTGGTATTTTGTTCCACTCAAAATATCTCGAGCAAGAGAGATACTTCTGTACCTTTCAGAGCTGACAATACAGTCAAGAAGATCCCACCATTAGGTATATTTTCTCTGTGAAATTATGCAAAAGAGTCCCCTCTTCTTTGCATCCTATCTCAGCTAGGGCTGTATATATCTTCATACTTCTACCTCCACTGTATTTCTCCTTTCAGACACTCAGACAAGAGAGATTGTTATTTGGCACCTGTAATTTTGCCAGACCACAGCCAGGATTAGATTTAGATTGTGCAGCATCCACATCAGCAAGCACAGGCTGAGCAAACCTCCATGGGAACTGCAGCATACTCAAATGCTGTGGAGCCCATGTCCTGCATAGTATGCCTTGGCACAGGTGAGTACAAACAGGGTTTCTTCATTTCCCTGGCCACATTTCATTGTAAACTCCCATTCCATTAGCCCTCCATATTTCTCTTAGGTTTGGTTCAGGATTACTGCTTTCAAATTTCCCTCTAACCATCTGAGAAAAATGTCAATACTTTACTGTTTTGGATTCATTCACAGTTATAAAATCTGTTTAGGCAGTGCTTCAGTTTCTGGACATCTTCATTTCTAAATTAAGAGAACTAAGGCAAAAGAGCACTTTGTCTTTTATGACCAAGAGAATATAAAATGTCACTGATGGAGCTGGAAAACCTTTTGCAGTTTGTAGAACAGTTGGGATTGAGTTCCTCCAGTGCAAGGTATATATATCCAGAGCCACATGGATGTGAGTAACTCTATGGAAGTGCTTGGGAGTGTTGTTCTACGTATTGAATGCCAATTGTTCTTCTCATGGACTTCTTCAGTCCCACAGCTTCATTCTTCACTGCTATGGGAGATGCCAATCTGAGTTCCAAATTTTATGTGGTTGATTTTTAATCAGACTTGTCAACTATGGTAGGCTGACTTTCAGAAAGTGTAACAGACAAAACAGTAACTGTGGGAATAAAAGGAATATTTTTTTCATTACTGGCAGCTTCCTTGCTTTGACTTTTTGACCTCTTCCCAAGGTCAATTAAATGCCTCAGAGGAACTGGAGTGGTTACAAATCAACTTTGTCATTGTCTATTAGGTGGATGGAGAACATTTCATAAAAATTAAAATAGGTTTCCAGGGAGACTTTCTCAGTGCGTGACTTGTCCATGAATTGAAGATCAGAACTTTTCACAGAGCAATTTACTGGTTTGCTCAAGTGTTTCCCCTCAGACTTGGTGCCCCCAGATGTTCCTCTTATGGCACAGTGGTGTCAAATCAACCATCAACATGCCCAGCTGGAGTCCTTCCCCTTCCATGTCTCCCATCCTCTGGTCCAGTACATAATCTGTTTAAGTACCTCGTTCACTCTGTACTGGAGAAATAAGCCATTATCAGGGGAAAATGCTCTTTGACTCTGGCTGATAGGAAAAGGAAAAGGTCACAAAACTGAGCACAAAATGAAGGTGATCCTGTTGACTGCAAGAACTATCTTTGAAGAGTTCTAAACAATCAGAAACTTCAGTTTGTTTTCAGCATATGCTCCCAGGGGAAGGTCATCTGATTCATATCCGTCAAATGTTGAAAGGATGAGTCACAGTCAAACAAATCACACTTTTCTAACTGTCTTTACACATACGGGAAGGAATAATCTCTCTTCATTTAAAAGGACTTCTTCTTCTTCTTCGTAGACAACACTCAATAACTTAGACCCATGTTATCTGTTTTCCTTGAATTATGAATATTTATTCCTCTCTATATCCATAAATAATACATAATCTAGAGTTGCCTCATTTTTCTCTTATGACCTTTATACACATCCCATACTTTAAATCAAATTCTCTCTTAGTTACAAAAAGCTCTAATTCCCACTTGAAACTTAATTCAATAATAATAAAAAAAAAGAATAAAAAAAAATCTTGTATTCAAATAATAGCTAATACCAGATCTTATATTCTTTGCTGGAACCAATACTGGACATGAGAAGAAATATATTATTCTAGAAGTCATCAGTTTATGCCACAGCATTTAGGATGTGACAAAATACGTACGTTTCTGTGCCCATGATCCTAACTCCATGGCTGCAATATTAATTGTGAAAAGAGCCCTCAGCAGGCATAACTCCCATAAAGCTGACAGGACACTATGTAGGTGCAGGAAGTTGTGATTGCCCTTTTGCTCTTCTACAAGGTCTTTCTCCTTCACAGAATTGTAGAACGGGTTGGAAGGGTCCTTAAAGCCCATCTAGTTCCAACCCTCCTGCCATGGAGAAGGACACCTTTCACTATCCCAGGTTGCTCAAAGCCCCATCCAGCCTGGCCTTGAACACTTTAAGAGATGGGGCCTCCATGCCTTCTCTGGGCAACGTGTGCCAGTGCCTCATCACCCACTGAGTAAAGAACTTCTTCCTACATCTAATTGAAACCTCTCCTCTTGTAGTTTAGAACTGTTCCCCCTTACCCTGTCACTGTCTGCCTGTGAAAAAATCATTCTCTCTCTTTTTCATAAGCCCCTTTCAGTATTTCTCCTTGCATGCCACTTGCCCCAAACTGCACAGCCCCTAGGTAAGGTTTTACTTCAGCATTTATATCTGCCTTTCTTCCTAAGTACCAGTGGCTGAATATGTTTCACAAATGGCATTTGCTTGGGCTACCTGTTTTGGGGCAGTATTGTGTATTGCAGCACAAAATAGTACTCATTCTTGGTCCATGCTACCTTCCAAAATGTGTGAGCACAAGAGCTGGAGTTCCCATTGGATCAGGAAGCTGTGAAATGGAACCCAGCAAAACATCTCTCTTCAGACAAATCCTCTCCTGGCTGGAATTTAGTGTGCAGCCACCTGCACGTTGAACTCCTCCGTGGGGTGAGTGTGAGAGGAGGAGGTCTAAGGGTGCATGTTTAGTAGTGATGGCTTGAGCAGATGAAAAGCTGTTAAAGAAAATCTTTCAGAAAAATGTGCTCTGAACCACGACCTGAATGTAAAATATTTGCATTTGCAAGGTATGCTCAGGAAATTAACATTTCTGTTTGCGAGGAACTAGAAACTTTTTCTCTCCTAGTGCATACTAAAGTGCCTTAAGAGTAAAATCTGAGTGAGACAACTATTTTAGTAACAACCATTTCACACTATTTAAAAAATGCATTATTTTAGATTTATAAAATCACAAAAAATGCTCAGAGAACATGCAAAGGTATTCCCTCAGCTTCTACTCACTAACAATTTGAACTGCTCTCCAAAACCTGAACTATTCAGTGTTAGGTAACTATTCCCATTTTAGAGAAAAAGAACCTTGATACACAAAGAATGCATTCAGAGCAATTAATCAGAGGATGTATCTAGGGCCAGAGCCAGATCTTCTGACTCACAGTGCTTCCTTTTTTGTTGAGAAAAAACCATACTTATTTTTCATAATTATGTCCTAGAATAAGTGTTAAAAGAAAGTTTAAAAAACTGATACAGACTTTAAGGTAATCCTTTTTATTAATTCCATTATGACAAGCATGATTTTTAAAAGTATTAAGTTTAATATCTCCTATTTATATACTGGACCAACATGTATCTTCAACTGTTTGGACATCCACATGAAATATTCTAAATTATGTTAAATAGTTCCTTGAAACTTATCCTATGGAGACAGTGTAATTTCATATTTTATTCTGAATTCTAAGGTTTTGTATTTCTAGAAAAGACTGGACCTGTCTGAGAAGGGATGCCAATCTCTTTCCAACTTCTCTGATTTCAAATGGCCATTTGCCAATATCAAAAGTAGTTGAAAGAGTTCCTCTGAGGTGTAATTTATAGTAACATAAAATTTAAAGGGAAAAAAGGAACCACCTCAAAGCTGGATTTAAAAATGAAGCTAATTTATCAGATATGCAAAAGATTTTTGGCCCTGTAATGCAAATAGGCAGGCTGTATCTTTCTATGGTAATTACAGAGCAGTTTTCATGACTACTTTCATTTAGATTCTTTGCTTAATTCATATGAAACAAATGACATGATTAAGGCAGACAACTGACTTTGAAACATCATTTCATCTAGGGAAAAAAAAGGATGGTTCATAACTTAACTTGTTCTGTCCTATCTTGTGTCCTGCCCCATATTCAAACCTTCAGCTTCAGTCTTAGAATTTGTATTATTTCCTACTTAAAAATAAATAGTTAAACATAACTCTGCTGCTGCCCCAAGTTCATCTTTTTCCCAATTTTCAGCTCCAAATGTATTTTTTACTAGATATTATGCTCTTAAGTATTCAATATGCTAAATATATACCAAAACCACAGTACCAAGGACCAAGGTTTTAAAGCCTGTCTGAAAATTGAGGGAGAGTAAAAAAGAAAGAGTAACCTGTGCACCCAAAGGGACAATTGAGCTCTTTTGAGAATTTAACTCCAACTGTACCTGCTGTGCTTTTGACAATATAGCTATTCGTTATATGATAAAAAATAATATAATCATAAAATCTTATTATTTGGTTGTGACATACTGTATGAATATAAATTTCTCTGAAGTAGTTCTGTTTAAATTCTAGAAAGACTTAAGCAAATGATACTTCACCCAAAAAGGTAATAAAATCCATCTCAGTGTCACTGTAAAACATACCAAAGTGTAATGTGAGAACATACAGAGAACTTTAGAGATGTAATTCCTACAGTCCAAGCTGCTGGAATGATGTCTGTTCAGAGAAAAGGATCATGTCCCCAGTTTGCTGTCTGATTGTATAAATGATCTTGATGCAGTGAATAAATATCTCATTATGTGAAAAATCTCCAAGATAAATTCTGAAAACCAGAGACATTAGTATTAAAAATAACTTTGCTTTCTTTTTCTTTTTTTTAAGGTTCTTTAAGTTCCATGCTGAAACAACTCAAGGTGATGTAATAAGCAGAGTGAGCGAGATGTCACATTGCTTTAAAACAATGGATGACTTGCCTTTATGTCTTAATACTGCTGCATCTGTAACAAACACTTCTGGAGCCCCACTTGAGAGTTGCTTTAATTTCAAGTTAATTCACATTGATGTCTAGTGCCTATTAGTCACCACTTCCAAAAGAAATGATAGTGTCTGAATACTTAAAAAGAAATACCACTGCTGATGATTTGCATTATGAAAAATGCCAATATCAGGTCTATTTTGGTTTCCCCGAAAATGTGAGCTTTAAGAAAAGGACATGTAGAGTTCAGCCCTGTGGCTGAGTGCCTGGGCACAGGGGGCATCTGCTTGAGGGTCCCTCAAGATAGACAACACTTGGGTTTTGGAAAGAAAGCCAGAAACTGCTCCCTCTGATGGGGCTGGAGTTATGGAGGTTTGCTCCACACTGTTCCTGCACCTTTTGTTTCCCAAGTCTTCATTATTTATGAGAAAGCTTCAGCAAAAGGACTGTAGGGTGGATGTCTGTTTCAGAGGGAGACTGTGAGCTAATACATGGGGTCGAAATTCAGAGGTTGAATCTCTTACACACGCCTCACCCCATCCAATGATTTCTCTGGCAGCTGGGATGTTCCACCCATCTCCTCCTCAGCTGGTGCTGCCCATCTCCAGAGAAAAGGTCTAGTGAAAGGCAGAAGTGGGTCACAAATGAGTTGAAAGGACAAAATCTTTATAGGGTAAGGACTGACAGAATAAAATGAAACCTTTGAGAATTGTCATCTTAGGTTTAGCAAGTGCAACAATACTTAAGTAGGACTAAGATGTACAAGTCAACAACTTTTCCTTTTTATTATCACCCCTTGGCATTATTATTGAATTTGCTCTGTATATGGGTTAAGCATAGGGCAAAGAATTATCATGGTAACTATTTCTCCGTGGAAAAATCAAATACCACAAGTCACTGAAGAGCATCGATTACCAATTCTAATGTATATGCATATGTAAAATATTTCAAAATAGAAAACACCTATAAATGCCTTATTATTAATGTTAAAATATTATTTTTTTTATCCTCTGGCTTCAGTAAATGTTTCTCCTTGAATTTATTAAAACTTTTCCATATGGCTAATAAGGAGTTTATTGAATTAATCTGTTTAAGAATTAATGGTTGACTATATTTTGTAGTGGAATGAGGTGGGAAAATGGTTTGCTGCCCATCCATGTGAATGCCATTTGATTAGGAGTAACACCTCACAAAAGAAATTGAATGGAGTGATGTCAAGCAATGCAGGTGTTAATTTGCGAAGGTCCCCCGAATCTGGCTGGAAGAAAAGAGTTTACAGTATGGAGTTTAAGTAGCTAAAAATTTAGAACACTGCCTATATAGACTCAACAATTTGCTAAATTTAAAATGGAGCTTAAACTCACATTCATTCTCTGACTCCACCAAAACCTGTTGATCAGTAAGGCAGGAAAATATCTTTCAGGAGGCCAGTGGTCTTTCATGGAATTTGAGACATTAGATGGTTCTTCAGATTTCATATATACCTTTTAAAATATCTTACAGAAGTCATCCTGTCTCAGAGGATTGGTTGCTTATACGGGAGAGTTAAGTGAAGGAATAAGGTTTGCAGAGGAAGATGCTTGCAATAATTTTGGGATGTAGTAAACAAAAATCTACCCCATTCCTCCATCGTCCTGTCTTTCTTCTCTGTCATCAAACCCTATAAGCTCATATGACAGCTGCAAAAATGTTGTTTCAATATTCAAAACTAATTTTGAATAGACAAATAAAAATATTTTAGAGTAAAATTTTGGCATTTTGCTCAGATATGCAAAGATCATCACACTGTTTTAAGCGTGACACTACAGGTAAAAATCTTGAGTCAAATCTTACACTTGCAAGATGTTGAGTGCTGCTGAGGTTGTGAACAAACTCCCTCCTTCTTTCCTTCCCACAGCGACACGCAGCATTGTGTCTGTGCAGTGCCATATTCACTGTGGATGTGCATGGATAAGGGAGTCTATAAGCCACTGTGACATAAACAATGAGAACAGACCCTAATTAATTCTCTTCTGGTTTTCACACTGATAACAAGATGTAGTTACTACTTTGTCACTATTGTACTTTCTGTAACACTTTCTTAGAGAACTCCCTTAGAGAATTTCCCCCTGGAAAAAACATGTGCATTGTTCCTGCCCTCTGTGCATCAGTTGTCAAATTCAAGGATGCCTGCCAACGCCACTCAGCCTTTTGTAGTCTGAAATTCATTTTCAGACAATGCTTTCCAATTTCTAGCTAATCTGTTGTATGTTATTCAAACCTCTAATGTATGTAATTTTTCAAGGATCAAGATAGTCAAGCACACAGAAGCCTTGAGCTGGCATGTCAAACAAAATGTTCTCTCTTGGAAACAAACACAGTTTCATAGTGATTGAATAATTGGTGTTTTGAGTGTTTGCTTCTGAGGTTTTGCAATGCACTCCAAAGTCTAATTTTATAAATGCATCCTAACACTTCCTGATTATGACTACAGAACAGCTGTTTTGCGTAAATTAACAGCATGTGCGAAAGCCTAGCCCTGCTTTAAGTCAGCTGCATAAATCTCTTGTGTTACTTCAGTTTGAGAATTTCTTGCCAATCCTTTAGGGTAGAGCACGGCTTTCATTCCATCAATTCTAATAACAAAATAGGTTTTAAACGTGCAGTGAGGTCACTGGCCATGGAGGGGCTCTTGACATTTTCTTCTCTACCTCTGGACCAAGGTCACACAGATGTTACGTGGTCTGCCAATTTTTTGCAACCTCAGTGAAATTCAACAGTCTTTCAAGAAAATCTCCAACAAAACATATCATGACAGAGTTGGCTGTGGAGCCAGTAGCCTTCCTCTCTTACAGTAGCTGGTGAGTCAAAACAAGATTGGATAAATCAGAGTGTTATTCATTACTTGGTCTTGAAGATTAAATTCCCAATTCCTTATTTGTCACCTGGACATTTTGTTTCAAGAGGCTTTGCAGCTCTAGGCACAAGTCTGATGTGACTATACTTATGTTTATAGTCTAGACTATGTGCTAGATGGCCCAGTCTCAGAACATAAGAAATTATAAAACTGAGCAGGCCGCTGTCCCAAACTCTATGTCCTCTGCTCCCTAAAGTGTTAGTATGCTATATGCTATTAGACCCAATTTCTGTGCAAATCTTTCTCAGGCTGGCCACCCAGTCCTCTTTTCACTAAAATGGAGTCTACATCTCTTTTCTGGGGGAACGGCAGGCCTGAGAGAAGCAGGGATGTACAAGAATCCTTAAATTAGCTTTAATATCAGTACTTTAGCCTCTCAACATTTCAGCCACTAACCTGCAAAAGCATAATTCCCTCATCAACCTAAGCTGGTATGTGTAGAGCCCAAGTTTGTCTCATTTTGGGTGGTAAGGCTTCTCAAATGATGGAGGAAAGCAGGATTTGGTGCTGAATCTATGATCAGTACAACTGGATTGTCCACCTTGGACTGATGAAAATTCATAAACTGGATATAGAAGCTCCTACCAAGGAATTCTTTCCTTTGCGTCTGTAAAGTAATAAATATTATGTTAATATATATATTGAAAAATGTGATTGTGTCAAAAGTAAAGCTTTCCCCATCAGTAAAAAGACAAATTACTAGGGAAACAAGTGAAAGAGCTTGTGCAGTGATAACACTGCTCCTAGAACACCTGAAAGAATGTTCAGTATGACCCTTTTACAAGTATTTGCTAAATATTAAAATACATGCAAACAAGTTTCAAAGCTCTGAAACTTGCACATTACATTAATGTTGATAATGTTGAGCATTTCATTTCATCAGGGGAAAGAACTAAGCATCAACTGGAGAAGTGGAGGTTCTGAGGTAACCTTACAGTGTTCTTTCAGTACCCAAAGGGACTTAACAAAAAATTGGGAGAGGAACTGTTTACAAGGACAAGAAGGAATGTTTCTGAAATGATAGAGGGTAGCTTTAGAATAGATAGTAGGAAGAAATTTTTTACTGTGAGGGACATGAAACCCTGGAACTGGCTGTCCAGAGAAGCCGTGGATGCCCCATCCCTGAAGTGTTCAAGGCTAGGCTAGATGGTGTCGCCCCTGATTTTCTTGCTTTCGAGTGTTTGAGTCTTTGCAGCACCATTCTCATGCTGCTTGATGTAAACTATGTGTATTCTTAGAAATTATCTGTATGTTTTCCATAGTTGTTCTCTGAGAGAGAATTTGACTGATGGTCATAGTGACCAATGGAGTCAGGAGGTTGTAACCTCCTTGGGCCAATCCTGGCCGTCTGTAAAAAGTGTATATAAGTGATGGAGTCAGATAACAAAGGAGCCTTCCATGTTCGACCCTGCTGCTGCCTGCTGTCCTCTGTGAGGGTCCACACCCACGTCGCAACGTGTTGCCCCTCTAAATGAAGGGGTAATAANTCACAGTATGATAGTATGAAACTCAGTAGGTCTTACTGATGCCTTAAGTTTGAGCTTCCATGTTTTTCAGATTCTGTGCTGCCCATGGGTGCAGTTCTGAGCCTCATATTTAGTCAGCTCTTCACAGGGCAGGGAGACAAAACAATCCTTTTCCTGCTGAAGACCAAGGACAATTGTTAGAAGTTTTCAGGCCCAAAAGCACAAACAACAGTGGACTGAAGAGAAAACAAGAAGGATGGGACTTCATAACCTGAAGCTGTAATTGGACAATTAAACCCCAATATGCAAATGGACCAAAACTTATAAAAGTGTGAGGCCTCATGACCAGTCATGCATTTTGTGACCATTTTAGGTCCACCTCGGCTGTAGCCTTGGCCAGGCTCTTGTCCTGCCCAAGGTGTATCTTTTAAGGTCTTTTAATAAATACCTACTTTATTCTCTTAGCTCTGTCCAGTCTCTGTTCCAGGTCAGCCTCCCCAAGGCATCATTACATCCCATCACAGACCTTGCTGCTGAAGTGCCATGAGATTTGGTCCCTGTGCTCCACAATTGACCACCCTTGCTGCCACTGAGTCAGCATGAAGCCACGTCTGTGGACAGCCACATCCCTCCAAGGGGTGCTGGGAGACAAGGTTCCCACTTCTCTCTAGATTTATCCTCAGATTGATAGCACATGAGCCATAACTAAAATTCTTCTGCTGTTACAATGGCCTCTCTTTTGATTATTTATATTACAACTGGAGAAGCCAGGCATAGAGGAACTCCATCAGCCAGTTTTGAATATCTCATGGCTGTACTACAATGCAACACAGTCTCTTGAACATGAAAACCATTTTTAATCAAGCAGTTAAAATACTGCATTATTTGAGGATCATTTAGAGTCTTCAAATTCTTATTTGATTTAGCTTTATTTTACTGATGTACATTTTGTTGCTTGTTGATATCTTTGCTTTTGAATCCGCTTAGAAATCCATTTATTCAGGGTAATTGCTCCTTCACAAGGCACTTCTCTGTAATGTTCAGCACAATGATCTTATGTTAGAAGATGATGCTAACATAAACTGACTACAATGATAAAGTCTTGTTTAAAACAAGGGGAGAATAAAAATCTACTATTGGTTCCTGTTTCTGGTTTTCCTCTATTACAGGTAATGAAATAATGTGAATGAAAGTTGTAAGTGTCATACTAAAGGGAGCTCAGACACATCAATAATTTCAGAAATTACATACATAATCTTGTTTAGTTGCACATATTGCTGTAGTTGGGATTCTGCTGTCTGATTACAAAAGGAAAAAGAGGAAGCATCAATATTGCTGCTAGAGTCTTAATTTTATTTCCAAATTAACAGCATTGATGATGTACCTGAATATAAAATAATCCCTCTGAAAGTGAACAGAATGAATTTGAGGGTGCTACTTCAGACGTATTGTATCCAAATGCCTTTTACATTCTATAATAATAATAATAATAA
>VWZU01003652.1:25688-42254 GCA_013397095.1 Sterrhoptilus dennistouni | reverse complement strand
ACCAAGAAAAGCAGGGACAACATTTCACCCTTTAAAAATCTTTCCTTTATTGTCTTTTGAGAGAACTTATGCTATGTGGAAAGATGCAGTTTGAATCCAGCTGTGTAACCACCCGCAGTCCAGAAGGACTGGAAATAGTGGTAAGGAAAGAAATTTGCTAGATAAATGGTGATAGTGGATGTCTATTATGGAGTGGAGCTTAAAATGCTATTTTCAGAATTACTACAAGCACTGTTGGATAGATAGACTGTAATGACATGGATATTGTAGTCGCATGTGGAAGTAGATGTTATTCTTTGAGAGTTCCTGTGAAGCATTGCCCGTTCACAAATTTTGTTTGGGCTAGGTCAGAAACTTCCTTCCTGATTGTGAAGCCTCATCAACACATAAACCAGCACTTATTCTGTGAAGTAGTCAAGAGAAGAGAATTACAGTACTTCTAGCCTTATCTGATTTGGAGAAGGGGAACTTTTTCTCTTGAAAATGTAACTATTATTCCAGATATTATTATTATACAGAACTATGTTTCTCATTTTTCATGTTTGAATATTTAAAAATATTTGTTGGAGAACAATATCCAAGAAAACTCTAGATCTCTCGTCTCTGAATATATGGGTGGCTTGAGAACTAATGAGAGCAAATCTGCAGTCTTTGTTCTGTTCAGATTAACATCTGTTTGTTAATGATTAGGGTTTATTCGTATGAGTGATGTCTAGAAATGTTATCTGTAAATTAGTATATAAACATTTTTGGGTTTTGTTTCTATTTTGTTTCATATCAAAATGAATGGCCAGGGAGACCAGCTCCTTTTAACACCTTTATTAAGATCAGCTCTAGCTGGGGACTTGAGGGGTTGTGCACACTGCCGCTGCTTCCAATGGATGACACGGAGGAGGAGGTGTTCTGCTTTGCCACAGGGCAGAGCTGAGGCTTCTGTCCTCACAGGAGTCCCTGTGAAGACCCTGGAATGACACTGTTGGGCTCATGGTCCAGGGGTGTCTGTCTAGTCGAGTGCTGTTTTAAGTTGTGGTGACAAGGTGGAACCCAGCTCTGATTGGTGTGAGGTTCTCTATTGTTCTGCCAACCCAGAGTGGTTATTCTTAGTCCTTAGTTTTGTGTTATCTCATTGTTTTTAGGGGTTTTATATCTATTCCACTTCCTCTGGGTGCACTTGCATGCTGGGTGGTGTCATCGGTTGCCATGCGGGAAGCGACAGGCAGCGGAGGCAAGCATCAGGGGCAATTGGATGGGCAGGATACAGTTTCAAAGAAAGGGGTCTCAGGTGAGTAACATTTAACAGAGAAAACATTTAGGGCAGGCATTTGCAATTACAATAACAATAGGTCTGGGCTAAACCTTATTTAATAGAGAAAACCTTACCACAGGCGAAGTAAACAGTATCCAACTGAGAAGGCACTCTACAGTAACAACACTCAACTGAATTTCAAGAACTTTGTCTCTTATTTCTTACAATATGCTGAAGATGTCTAAGAGCTGGATATTTGAATTTCTATTCTTTATACTGGTGTCTTGGTTTGAAAGACAGGTGCCTGCTAGGGAAGGCAGGAGACTCCCTTGGAATGGAGAATGTAAATGCCCTCTCTCCAAATTATTATAATTTTGAAATAAAGGGACTCTCAGGCAAAGATATGAGGGTAGGAATAACAGTTACCAGTATGTGTAACAAAGCAAACAAACAACAGTAACTATGGCATTAACAACAAAACAGAAACTAGGAACCTCATGATGGCCTTCTTAGCCGAGAGGAGAGGGATGGAGGAGAGGGTTTGTTTCACAAAGCCCTGGGACAGTCTGACCCCAGTGCTCCTGCAGGACTCTGAGGAGCACCAAGATGGAACAGCAGGAATGAGCAGAAATCCCGGGCTGGTGGATGAAGTGCATCAGAAGCCCCTTGGTGGTAGCTGGAGCTGTGGGATGTCCCAGCAGGGCAGGGGCTGCGGGGCTACAGCGTAACAAAGATCCAGGGCAGTGCCAGAGAAGCAGCAGGGGGTGGAACAGCAGTGGCCCGGCTCCCAGCAGAGCTGTAAAGGGCGAGCTCAGGATTCCTGGGCACATGGACAGATGGTGATAGGTCCTTAGGAGTGGACTTTGGTAGTGACAGTGAATTGTCCTCACAGTAAGCAACAGTGTGACCATCCTCCTTACAATCCTGAGAGTGAGAGAGAGCAGCTGTCCCCAGTCCTGTCCTTTACCTGCCCCCCAAACTCACAGTATCTTCCCCCTCAGAGTTTCTCTCTCAGAGACAAAAGAAGTGTAGCCAGATGCTACACTCTTCTCCCCACCTTGGCCACTTCTGTTTTTCTTAAGTACCATTAGTTTCCTAGCAACTTATGGGAAGAAAATATATAAGTAAAAAAGAAAGAAACCCAACTCCCAACATCTGGCAAAGAGTGAAACCTTGCATTGTGATCAATGAACATAGTGGCACTGAAGTATCACATGGAAGGAAATGCTGAGTGGAAAACCTTAACTCAATGCTAACAGGTTGCTGTGATTTGTTGATGTATTAGAGGGACATAATTAATCAGCATCTTAATGAACTGTACATTGAGCATCGAAATCAGAAACACAACAGATGCACTACAATAACAAACACTTATAAAACCAAAGGACACATATACAAATTTGCAAAGAACCTTCTATGGTAAATGCCAAGAAGGTCTAATCTAACCTCATCAGTGCAGTCATATGTATGTACACATAGCTGCACACATACCCCCACCCTCCACAGGCTCTGGGCAACATGTGCCTCTCTTTACAGATTGTGTGGGTCCCTTGAGTTGCTGACCAAAGGTGGGCTATGACAATTTCAGTGTAGAGCTCCAGGAATACTTCTTGAAGGGGTGGATTACAGGTATATAGTATTAAAACAATAGTTAGGGAGTTACCACTGCATTGCATGCAATGCTGCACATATGAGACTCTGTTTTCAAAAACTGGATCATCACAGCTCCTCCTCTACTTGTGGATGGCCCCCTCCCATGCTTCTGCACTGGGTATTGTGTTGTGGGGGCAGCCAGAGAGGGACTTTAGACAAGCGAATGTAGTGAGAAAAAAAGGGGAAATGGCTTTAAACTGAAAGGGGGAAGGTTTAGATGAGGTAAAAATTCTTTACTGTGAGGGTGGTGAGGCACAGGAATAGGTTGCTCAGAGATGTTGTGGATGTCCTATCCCATGGATGATTCAAGGCTAGGCTGGATGGGTCTTTGAACAACCTGGCCTAAGTGGAAAGTCCCATGCCTTGAAACTAGAGGATGGGATGTGTCTAATTTCATTTATTAACCCCTTTTTTTTGTGTCTGCCACTGGAAAGTGTGTGTGGGATTACATAATTTTAATGCTCCCTTCAGGTTTTATGACCCACGAATTCATGCTCTATGCTTTTATTGAATTTTGCGGCAGCAAAGAAGTGTGAGAAATAAAGAAAAAAACCCAAAGAATTTCTTTTTCTTGTTTTTAATGATTGCTCTGTTTTTAATTTCAGAAGTGGATTTCCTTCATTGAGGAATTATTGAAGCATAGCATCTTAATTTTTCTCATTATTTAGGAAAGCAGAATGGCAGTGTGGTTGGAGAGGAGAATGAGACTGTAACCAACCTGGGTTAATAGTAGGCAAGTCCTCTTTAATCTCTTTGTCTTCCAATCTGCTTTTTCCTTGGTGTCCAGTCCTTTACCTATTCCACTTCTCTCCCTGGTTTGATTAACTGCCAAGAAAGCCTTAATCATTGGCTTGGTTTTCATTGAGTGTGCTTTAAGTGTGTACTTGAGGCTGTCTTTTAACAGACTGTGCAAGTAACTTGGGTAGTTGTGTCATATTTCTCAGGCACCCTTCTGCACCACTAACGTGAACAGAGTCTTGATTTATGAGTACACCTCCAACCCACTACAATTTTCAGCTGTGAGGATGTATTTCTTGGTTTAGTGTAAAATTTCATCGTAATATATATAAGGTTAACCTGCACTGACGCTGAATTTTAGAGTGTGTAATAATTTTAGAGTGTGTAAGAATTAAAAATGAAATGCAGTACATCTACTTTTGTTCTGTCGAGAATCACTATTATGTTTTACAAGACGACATCAAATAGTAAGCAATGCACAAACAATAGCACATTAATTTGAAAATGCAAATTCAGGCAGATATTCCCACCATAAGGCAAATGAATGTGATTGGCTCTGTCATTTGATTCTGGCATCAGTGAACAGTGTAGTGAACACCTCTTCTCCAGGTTTTCTGCAGAGAGAAAATCTGGGATATTTTTTATATAAAATATAAAGTTTCAGGAAAGCTTTCAAATGAAAAAATCAGATGGTTTAAAGGGCTAAGTATCATGTTTTGACAGAAATAAGAGATACTCAAATCAATGTTTTCTAGGTATCAGCCACATTAAATGATTATTAGGCTGAAATTGCTTAAGGCCTGTGTTTGTAAGGGTTTTTTATTTTGTGATTGTAAGAAATGTGTCCATTGAAGCTTGTAGACAGATGAAATTAGAGAACCTCATACTATGGTTTGTCCGTCACAGAGCATATAAGCAGACCTAGCAAGGCCTACATTAATTTCTGGTCAAATTCATCTTAAATTTTATGTTTTCCTCAAGTAATTAGAGTTACACTTCATAATTTAAGAAAAAGCCTCCAAACCACTTGCAAAAGCATAAAAGTACTTTGATGCAAGACAGCTCTATCTGAGATTCCAACTAACATCACTTAAAGAGGAAAATTTCAGCACTACTGCATAACATTGATCCATTTTGCTGAGGTCTAGTGACTACAGTTAAGTTTGGAAGTAGCAGATCAGACTTTGAGGAGATTATTAAACTCTTCATAGACTCAAAATAATGCTGTGGTTTACAGAAATTATGACCATATTTTGCCAGAAATGCATGAAGCAGGTGACAGTAACAATTCTCCTGCACTGGTTTACATGAAATGCACTGACATATCTTGTTTGTGTTACGAGATTTTCTGGTATGGCACACTGTCAGACAATGGTCTTGACAGATGGAGGGAAAAAGGGGTTAAACTTGTTTTTCTTTTCCAAATTCCTCCATAATGGCTACTGCCTCTCTTGGCTTGCAGGTTCGCTCAGCTATGCATAACTGTTCTCTGTTTTGCTCCCAGTAAGAATTTGTAGCCTTGTTTGCATTAAAGGTCTATTCTTTAATATTTTCTTGAGGAGGTAATGAATGAGTAAAAACGGTTGTAAATAAAGGTGTTCAATATTCTGTGCTGTCGTTGAAAGACTCTTCCAGGTCCACTTGTAAATTCTGCAGCTTCAGCAATCTCTGCTGCATCTCCTTGGCAAATGTATGTCCCTTAATTAATATTTGCATGCCATATCTCAGGTTAGCTGTGAGGACTGAGCAGTAGCAAAAGAAGTTTGTATCTTCTCAGACTTAGTGGCTAGTACAGACTTGTTACATGGCAGTTACTTCATACAAAGTGCTATTCTGCATTACGTTATGTGAAATTGCCATTAATATGTATGTGTTAATTGTAAATCTAAGAATAATAGACCAACCCAGCTATCTTCTTAGTGTATGTCTTCAGACCACAGACAAATTAATTGATTTTTCTGTGTGGCTTCTACAATTTTGTTTGTACTGAACTTTTATAATGTAAGGGCTCTAGTTGATAGATTGTCGTTAGAATGATGTGGTGCACTGCACAGCTTATTATTCAGAATCTCTCTGGGGATGTCCCCATGCAAGGGCTGCAGCGCTGAAGGGTGGTTGTGAGTGAAAACTGGAGACATGAAGTTGGAAGTAATCTCAGATACACTGACTGGATCTGTCTTAATTTCACTCTTCACAAGATAAGAGTGTGGATATCTCTCCCCTTTCCAGTGGGAAATTTGACTTCACTTACATAATTAAATAAAGCTAAGCTTCCAAGTCTGGGGTTGTGAGTGCTGTTTTGATTTGTTTGGATGTGTAGGAGGGGAAAGAGGTAGGTGGCCTGAGGGGAATGCAGATTTCAAGGTATTCCTTCAAGTCCTGTGCTCTGGTGCCCTAATTGATCAGACTGTCAGTTGTGCAGGAGGCTGGTAGGACACAGCAAAGGCAAAATACTGCTTGAATACAAGGTGCAGGACTTAGGAACGATGAGCAAGCACAGAAGAGGAGAGTTAAATTATTCTGTTTTAGCACTGTGATTTCTGTTTTCATGTCTGAAATGTCTCTGCTGTTCTCAGTGGTGTACCTAATTTTTCATCCTGTATTATCCTTGTGCTTTCTCAGTTGCTTCTTATTAAATATTTGAACCTGAAAGGTAAAAATACTCCCGGATTTATAGATAGTTGAGTATGGCCTTTAAATTTCTTTCACTTCTCAAAGTGACCTGAATTTACAACTTTCTCAAAATCTAGTGCCCCTTTTTGTCCTTCATGTATGATTTAATTTCAAGACATGATCTCCATGATAGAAGAATATTGTCTGTTCCTCTTTGTGGAGGAGCTTAGTGGGAGGTGTGTGGCTAGCTTAGTTATCCCAAACTGGACAGTGTTTATAGGAACTGTAGGCAGGGTAAATGCTGTGCTGGTAATTCAGAAAGATCTAGGGTCAGACTCCTGTGGTAAAATTTGTCTCTTGCTTGCAGAATTCCAGTGCTTTCCTAAAGCAGTTATGACTACTGATAATGATTGCAAGGCTCCTTCTCATGATGCAGTTAAAAGAGTGAAGTTTATACCCAACAGAAAAATAACACTTCCCTTATCTGCCTTCAAAAGCCAGGGGTGGCTGCTGAAGGCAATGAAGTGTTCCAAGTGAAAATGAGTTGAGTGTTTCAATAAACTATGCAGGTAACATATAAAACAACAGTGAACAAGGATCCCTCACTCTGTGTTGGTCTAGGATATATAACTCACTGAAGATATGAAGATATAGGTAGTTGTCTTTCATGTTACACATATGAGTGACTTTTCTATATAAAAAGGCCAATTGAGGATGCAATATCTGAATGACACGAATTAGATCAGGCAAAGCTGCCATAGCATATTTTAAATAAAATCTACCTCATAAAGTATGAAAACTGATGTCTTGCAAGTGGAGACGAAGTGTAATCTGGAATAGGGCTTCTTCTGAGGGTTACCTGTTCTTATGACAGTAGATAGCCACAAATACTCAATAACTGTTTCTTTTATGAATGGGGCAGCCATTGCACAGATAAATGTCAGTGAGGTAAACGTCAACCCATCCATAAAGAAGATGTGACTCAGCCTAAATCTTGCACACAATCACAAGTGTTCTAGCATGAGGCAGCACCTTGAAAAATGTTTTGGTTATTTTTATTTTAGTAGCATAGCAATCTTTGTTCAATAGTATCACAGCAGGACCAAAATCCCAAGTGACTGTGTCATTGGTGATGCTCTTGGCAGCTGTAATCCTGGCTATCCAAAGCAAATGGGTTACTGGTGAGGCTTAGCAGAGCCTTTGCTTCTCCCATATTTAGGTTTCTTTTGAAGGCCAGTCAGAACATTGGTGCAGACACATACCTGATGACTAGGACTGTGATCACCTGAGAAGTCAGGTCAGCTTAAAGCCCACTGAACAGTGTCATGCAATTTGAAAAGAAATATCTGGCATGAAAATGTACTTAGTCTTAAAGGCACAAAAAGTTCATAAGTGGAATGATGTCAATGATGGTAAGAGATCAGCCTTCTTTTCATTGCCTGCCTTAATGCACAGGGTGTCATCAACAGAATAATTTAGTTCTTATCATTACTATTTATAGAAATCTCAGAGCAGTTCAAAAGGCAGCAAAGGGTTTTTCTTGTAGTTTGTCCTTCCTAAAGCTTACGCTTGCACTCAAGTTTTGCAGATAATCTTCACTTAATGGATCCACACATCTTCAGGATACTTTCTCTTGTTTGAGTTACTGAGTTCCACCCCCTTTTCCCTACCTTTCAAGTCGTTAAAAGGAGTGAAATATTTAACTCTTATTTATGAGTTATTTAACACTTATTTATATTTTTTGTGATTAGCAGGTCACCTTATGCCAGTACTTCCCTGAGATTATTTACCTAAAGAGATAGGTACATGTTAAAAAAAAAATCTATAATCTAAATCCAGTAATCCTCTGTTTAAAAGTATTTGATTTATTATATGGCAGGTCCTGATGCATTAACTATAAAATTAGGAAGTCAGAAAAACAAACCTTAATTTCTTTTTTTCTTTATTCACTATGATGACAATATATTTGGAGCAGACTATGTGATAACATTTCCTATCTCCTTTATGTGCAGATTTTCTTTTTCTGTCACCCAAAACTAATTAAAAAAATACAGAAAAGGTAACTGCAAATTTAGGAAAACTTCTAAGGCTGGACCCTGGATTATTTTTTGTTACTTAATTGTATATTGTTATTTTTTTTGTATTATACTGGTTTTATACATGTTCTACAAATAACAGAGGGAAAATAGAAATGAAAAATCCTCCAAAAAAGATTCCTAGACAAACAGCACAAAACATAAGCTAAGGTATAGTCCTAAATTACTTTTATTATATATATATATTTTAAAAGATTAAATTTCAAAGGTTCCTTTAATATTCAACTACCCATTTAAAAAAGTGAACCTTACTTAATATGTCAATTTTTGCAGCAATTCAAATTCAAGTAAAATCCATTCTAAGCAGTCTGCATTGGTATGATTTATTCTTTCAGAAAGAATGAAAATTAAATTCAAAAGTGAGCACCTATCTCCACCTGTTAATCTATTAATAAAAATATTATCTAATGCATGAATATTCATTTCTTACATCCTTGCTGATAAATGAATGATTTAATTTTGCTCAGGTTTTTAATCCTGTTTATACTTTCTCCAGCTTTGTCAGCGTAAATTCTTCAGCAGTTTAATATCTATATATGGCAGTACATATGTATTGAGATTAAGCACTTTAAATTTACCTGATGTTAGGTGATTTAAATAAACATATGCAGGCTAGCTCTTATTTTGATTTCATAGGATTTTGTGTTGTTTCAGCTCCAGAATAGTTGCTTTATAACCAAGCTCATATTTGATTACCTAGCAGGGGTTTGGAAAGCTGTTTTTCCGCTTTTCTTCAGACTTTATTGTGGACTTATTCAGTCCACATTGATGATGAAAGGTTTTTAGGATTTTTTTCTTCCTTACACAAAAGACCACTGGGAAGAGCTTGTCTTTTGTACGGGTCCATATGGCAGGATTACTGGGTATGAAAAGTATTAAAACTCATTAATGTAGGTAACTGTGGGGAGACAGATGGAGTTAGTGCTGAAGGCAATCTTGCCCTTAATATATTGCAGCTGTGTAATTGTCCAAGCGTGGGAACAGCCTTGCCCTCCCAGCTATGGGTGTGATAAAGAGTGAGTTAACTGGAAGGGAGTTAGTTGGAGCCTGCTGGCTGTGCTGTGAGGAGGAAGGGAAAGAAAGGGTAACAAGCCATATGTAGGACAGACAGGGTTAGGTGGCCCTGTTAGGGACAGGAAGGAATGAGCCAGTACTGGAGAAGAAAGAGAGAAAGAGGCAGAGCTATGTGGAGTTGCCCTTGGGAAGCTGCATAGAAAAGGTATGGGCAACTTTAAATAACAAGATGCTGATGATTGGATGTTTTAATGAAGCACTTTGAGTGCAGTGTCCGTCTCGCCTTCCACAGGTAACTTCTGGTTCATTTATGCACATATTCTCTAGGGAAATTTTCTGAATTTGTTTGCATGCATCTGTTTAAGATACATGTTTCTGTCTACAGAGAGATCAGAAAGGGTTCAAAAGTTTCAGGTGTGTTTACCTTGTCAATAAGAGCAATTCTGTGCTAGAATCAGTTTTTCCATTCTTAAAGAGTGTAGGATGTTTTGCAGAAGGGAGGCAGGATGAGATCTGGGTCAGAAGAGGGAAACATGCATAGAAATCTCCTTTTCCCCTGTTAAAATTATGGAGATTTTAATGTCGTTTCACTGCCAGTGTACTCTCCACTCTGTGTTTTGGAAAATCTGATTCCATTCAGTAAAAAAAATATTAGGCAAGATATCTTGAAATTCTCTAGGGAGACTGTTGCAGAAAACTGTTGTGGTGTACATTTTGGGTTTTCAATAATTCTGTATGTTTTGTTATTTGTTTATAATAGTTTATTCTGACACCCCCATCCCCAAACCCCCCAGTGGTCTTTCCGTAGTGATAGACCTTGTCAATCACCTTGTAAAGATCTGGAAGATTCTAGTGAAAATGCATTGTGATTCGGCAAGGTACTGAGGTACCACCTTTCTTCATTGTTCTGTTATGTTTCCCTGTTCTGGGTCACACTCCCTCTCCTCTTCAATTGGTTTTAGGTTCTCCCCTGCTCAGGGTACGCCCCCAGGTACTTAAGGTGAGAACAGAGGGCCAGAGCTCACTTTTGGATGTGGGCAGCTCCCTGGATGGAATAAAGCCTAGTGAAACCCCTGTGAGCATCTACTCTTTTCTTCCACGCCATCGATCAGGCTCCAGCCTGAGGTTCAAACCCACCAAACCTTCGTTATATGCTGATCAGAAAGCAAACTAGCTGGTAAAGCAGCTCAGGACACCAACATAGAAAACTGTTCCAGTCCCTTAAAACCACTGCTCTGAATTATATAATAATACATAAAATACTTTAAAAGAGACCCTTGAAATCAAATTTAAGTCTTAAATGAAAGTCTGCCAGTAAAGAAAGTACAAAATAAAATTTTTTATATATCTCTGGAGTTTCTCTGAAATGTTTAAAAAGTTATTGCAAAAAACCAAAAATAATTCCCCCTCCCGAACTCTGAGATTCTAGGCTATGATTTCAAGTCCTACTTACATCAATGAAAATATTCACTTTCTAGGCTAGAAAAAGTCGTAGTATTTATTATGTTAATTAACTGATTGCCTTTAAATTTCATTTTTCATAAAGAATTTCTTCTACAGGGCAAAGAATCTTAGCCTGGACCCTTTCTGCCAACTCTGAAATCCCTGGTACTACTCCAGTTTACTTGGACTTTTCACCTGTATCTTTTTCTACAATCTGCCTTCTCCGAGCCACTTGCAAGTACAAGAACATGACTGAGAAAAACAGTACGTCTGTTTTAATGTGCCAGTTTTGCCTGCTGGGTTATCTCTGTGGTGTCAGGTGCTTGTTTGTATTTCTCTCTGAGTTCAGGCTTTTTCATTTATCACAGCTGATTTTATTAGCTTCTATTCCTGCTGCTTTCCTCTCTGTGGTACCTGAATGTTTTCTTCAATTGAGTTCTACTTTTTGCTGCCACCTGCAAATTTGTCCAGAGGGGCAGTGTGAAACAGAGGCATGGTATCTGAGATCTACTTGTTTGCAAGGACAGCATATTTTATTTAAAAATTTACTACTAGCCACTTGCAAACATTTCACCATTATTTATTAAAACAATAATATTGAAACATGGTGTCATGGTTTGAAAGCAAAATGAGTGAGAGGCTCCAAGTCAGAAATACAATTTAATAAGAAGAAAGGTAAAAGGGTAAAAATAAAATGAAAACAATAACACAAAGGACCACTGACAGAATCAGAATACAACCTGAGCAGGATAGTGGAAGCAGTCCAGATGAGATGGTCTTCCTGAAGCAGTGATCCCGTAGAACGGTCTGGTAGCTCTGGTCCTCTGGGAATCCAGTAGGCAAGGACTGCTTGTACTGTCCCAAATCCCAGCTTATATCCAGGTGAGAATGCTTGGCTCATCCCTCTGGGTGGAGCATCTCACAATGGGATAATGAGCTGTGAAGTGGGTCCTTGATGGCCCATTAAACAGAGATAACTCCTGGAGGGAGTTACCTGTGAGTCATGGGCAAGGCATTGATGGGCCATTAAGAGAAGAGAGCCCAAAAGGGGGGCCTGGGAAGAACACTGCCCCACCTGGTTTCAACAGTTCATGAAGATGGTGATAGAATAAATACTTTGTGTACATCCTGCACTACAATCTAGGACACATGGTGAACCCAAACCCACAGTTGCCGCTCTTTTGGAATCCAACCTGTGCAAAATTGAAGACGTTTTTAATTAAACAGGAGATATTCTAACCTGGTAACTTGTATCAGCATCTGTTACATATAAAGCAGTTAATTATCTGTGCTGAACCTATATAAACCTAGAATACATGTTTATTTAGTAGGTTTTACCTTTATTTCAGTGTTTATAAATCTAAAGAAATGCTGTGATTTTTAGCATTGGATATTACCATGCTGGTCAGGGTGATGCACTCTGTCATTATTCCATGTGATATTTCAGTATTTTTCCGCTTATCAAAAGCATTTGTCAAAGTGGTGCTTGTTAAAGACAAGTTGAGCAACACTAAATTTTTATGTTAAAATGAATGGTGCTGCCACTTTGCAAAACCTATGCAAACAACCAAGGCAGAGGAAGCCTTAAATACTTGAATAAGAGCAGTTTGTTCCTATTAGGAATGCAATGTCCACAGAGGAATTTGGTTCCACTTTCCCCCTGCAGTATGTTCTATCTGCCTTTGAGCACTTTGCATGGGAGGAAAGTGTTTTGCACAGCCTCTGTACACAGGGAAAGGGAAGACACTGAGAACCATTCTGTGCCAAAGTTAATCTAGGAAGGTCTACAGTCTCAGCTGTTGCCCCTTCCCTGCTCTGCAAACTGTCTTTGCAGAAGCTTCTGTCAGCTCCACTCCCTTTGAGTCCCATGTTTTGTGGAAACTGGAGCTCTTGTTAGGTTCCTGAAATAAATTTCTTACGCATTCTGCTTGCTGACAGGTCTGTAAATACCATTCGTTTCTTAAGTGAACGTATTGATGGTGAAATATGTCAGCATAGCATGTGGAGAAAATAATGCTGTTCTGGTCGCTTCTCTGGTGTAGCCCTCAGGGCATAGGTTGGACCTTTGTCTTGCTCCTGAGGGTCTGCCTACCTCTATGACTCTGGGGACTGCTATTAAATGGAGTTCCTGCCCATTCACATTTGTGTGTGGGGAGGCCCACATGGCTGCCAGTGAAGTGAAATTGCAGTTCACCTCCCTTTGAATGCTCTGCCTCAGACATTGAGGATTTTAGACCAGAACAGATACTTAAAAGATTCTCTGCCTAAAATTTCACACTGCTGTGAAAATTCTCCACAACTGTGATTGATAGTAAACATTTTGCCCAACTACCTATTTTGTTTATCTGTTGATTGTGCCTGATCTTTTGTCAGAAATGTCTATTCAATTCCCTAAAGTAATGGATTTCTACCTCTGATGCTTCTTATTCCTCTACCATTCCGATATTTAGCCAATTCTCCACCTGCAAATGAATACTGAGGGAGGAGAAATGTGTAGAAGGGGTTGCAAGGCTACCCTTCTTGCAGCATGAAACATGAGTTTGCCTGAATGTCATGGGCAGTGCATCACATTGTGCTCGATGAGTGGGTGATGGTGGGAATGGAATCTTAGGTAATACCTAATTGCTTTATTTTGGATGAAAGCTCAGGTTGGCCCAGAGTAATCTGGCACTACATTCTCTGCAAGAGGAAGACCACAGTTGCCACCAGGATTATGGAGCAGTTTTCTATTCAGTCTTAAGTGATTGTTTCCAAAATGCCAATCAGAAAAGTGAATGTTATCTTGTTTTGTTACAGAGAGCACCCAAACAAATTTTGAAAGAAGATTAAAGAAGAAAAATCCAGTTAATGCTTTTTCTTTTTTGAGTGTTTTTGGTAGCTTTTTTCCTGTTTCAGCAACTGTGATCTCCATCACTGTCTCTTTCATTGGTAAGAACATTGAATGGAATTTGTCTAAATCTACTCACAGTTTTTCTTACAAATCCGTTTCTTCCTTGTTACCCCTCAGCTTCACACTGAGCCTTCGGTTTTTATCTGACTGGTGACAATAGGAATACTTATGTGTATTGGTTTATATTGGCATGGATATTCGTGGTGGAGCAAGTACTCACTCAGAACCATTTTGTGTACTGAGGAAAATTGCCTCAAACTCTTCTGCTGTAGGCAAGAAAACAGTCTCTCCTCTGCTTTCTCCTGCAGAGTATATCCCAGAGCCCTGTTCTGCTGGAAGATGCTGAAGAAGTTTGTTGAGTAACAATAACCACACCCATCAAGATGCTGTAGGAAAGGGTAAGATGTTTCTAGAGTGCTGGAATATTTTTGGTAGACCTAGCTGGATTTCAACATTATGGGAACCTCTGAAAAGGCCCCTGGTTGCCAGCAGTTTGGCTTGAAAATTAAGTTTTGATGACTATCTAAATTCTGAAATAAAATAAAATGACTTCTACCAAGAAAATGCCATGTTGTTCTACCTGTTATTGGTCTGGAATTTAGCAGAGACATCTTTCCTGGTACTGGAATGCATTCACATTTTCTCCCTTAAATGTGTTGTTACATTCCATGTTCAAATATATTTTCATTTATTTACTTTTTTGTATTTAGATGCTTGTATGATTTTAAACATAATAGTTCTTTCCATGTCAATGACAGCATCTCCATTTAAATGCAGAATATGTCTTGAAGACGATTGGTGGAGAGACTGGAGATGGAAATAGACCACAAAAATAAATTGCATATATCTTTGGTTTTGACTTCTTTCCCTTTAAATCCTGCATTTCATCTGAATAGAGATGCATAAAAATCCCATTAAAATTGGTTCCACTTCTTTGAAATGTACCCTAAGACTAATTCTGACAAAGACAACGTTTTATATGCTTATATCATGACTTACAAAAGGTAATAAAAATAAATTCTCTCGTATAGTCACTACAAAATCTGGTATGAGATGAATATTATGTTTGATACCGATATACTTACTACTATGCCAGTAAAAAGAGACAAGAACCCTATCAAATACTCCTTTTACTTTCACTTGGCTAAATTTTCAGCTTCTTGTAGGCTGAAAATATGCTTTGCTAATATCTTTCTTGGTGGAAAAGCTGATCTTTAACAATTATTCAGATTAAACCAAAATGAATATTTTAATTGATTTTTTCCCCCCCAGTCAATGAGTTGAATGATTCAGTAATTCACCAGAGGAACCTACATCCTGCAAAATATTACCAATGAGTTGAGGAAGCACAAGCTGCATGAATTCCGTTCTTTTGTGAGCTCTGCAAGGTGCTCACACTAAGATAATCCAATGCTCTCATCTTAAAGAAGTTGCTCTGTGTGTCTTTGGACAGAATAGGTATTTCAGAAAGAGTCCTCATAACATCATTGATGCTACAAAGAGGTTTTTTTTACTCCTAAGCTGCTCTCAAGTGAAAATGTAATCAAGATTTTTTTTGCCTGTGATCGATCATGCTGAATCTTTCCTCTACAGCCCAGTTTGAGTACTTACAGGAAGCAATAACAAACAAGTACATCGCTGCTGCGGTGTTCTCAAGAACAAACTGATACTGAGTCTAGATTTACCTTGTGAGATACGCATTGGAATCCAAATTTCCATATTGTAATAAACCCTGATGGCTTAAGATTGAGCTCTGAAAATTTCAAAGAGCATTAATAGACCTTCATTCTCTGGTAAACAGAGTATCCAAAGGCAACATTTTTAAAAATACCTCTGTAATTTAGGATGCTGAGAACGACTGATCTTAAGATTCATCAGAAAATTAATTTGAAAGACCTGTATAAGGTGCTGTATATAGATTTTATAGTATCAAGATGGAAAAAAGAATATTTCCAATGTGATTTTTATTCACAGCTTGCTGCTTTATGACTGCGCAGTTAGTTTCATTGCCTTGTTGGGCAAAAGGTCACAAGTAGAATGCTACATGTTGCTAAGATCTGCCTGAGTTTTCATGGGCAATACAAAGGAGAAAGTTAGCCCAGAAAGGCTCCAGCCCAATGTTTCATGAAAGTCTTCTCTTGAGGAAAAAGCACTACAAGAATTCCATTTTTATGAGGAGATAGAACAAAGAACAAACTTTACCCATGAGAAGTTCTGACAAGGGTAAGCTTCTTGTCAGGCCTCCAGGAACTTCCATATAATGTATGCAGGCACTCCTCAGTTCCTTCCTAAAGAGAAACCTGTTAGGTAATTTTACTAGTTCAAGATTAAAGGGCCTATATTTCATATTAAATGTCTTTTTATAACTCCAGAAAATTCCCAGAAACCTTGTGTATATTTTCAAACACAAATGAGAGCACCGCATTCATGAGTAATATTGTAGCTAGTGATGTTTGAAAACAATGAAAGCCAAGTCACAAAATACTTTAAATGTCAAGATGACTTGGATTTCATGGTGTTCAGCCCTTTTTTAATTTTCTGAAGGTTTTACAAAGTACCTTTACTTCAAACCTGTTTTTATTACCACCTGCAATAAAGACAATCAAAAGAACAGAAGTTCCCTTTTAATTTTAATTTCTTTTTTTTGCTTTTGCCATTCTCTGTCTTTTAAAATGTCCTCCAATTTCCAAAGTGATAGAAATACAGAAAGTGATTTTTTCTTCTCCTTTTTTCATATTTCGGTAGTCTGTATTCATCCAGTCACAAGATATATAGCAATTCGAGACTGGCGAAAAAAACCACTAAGGGAAAAATAAAATTTAACAAGAAAAAAGAAAAAGCTTTTCATCTGCCTTTTTTTTTTTTTTTTTTTT
>VWZU01003652.1:0-15951 GCA_013397095.1 Sterrhoptilus dennistouni | reverse complement strand
TGAGAGAAAGGAGTGATGCAGTAGCGTGAATACGATAGCAACAACTGTACTAGGTAAAAAAAAGGAAAACCAGTTTTTTTATCTCTGTGTCTCAGTAATTATAGTCATCCAGTGCTGTTAATAATTTGAGGTTTAAAAACTCCCCATGATGAAATTTTGAGATTGTAAAACACTTTCTTTAACCTCATGTCATAGCAACTGCTGAAATACCTAGCCACCATGCTAATCTAATTTAGCATGGTTGGAATTTATTATCTTCCCCAGAAAATTTTGTTTTAAAGTTATAAAATTATGAGCTTCAACATTCCATAAGAAGAAAAAAAAAGTAAATAATTTTTTGTGTATAGTGTGTTGTATTTTTTTATTATATAATTTGGAAAATGGATCAGCATGTGACAGATAATCTGCAAAGTGAAGTGCTCATAAGTATTTTGTTTAGCTTTTCATTAGGGCAGAAGGGGAAAAAAAAGGAAAAATGTAGAGTAGGCATGGAGAAATATTGAAATTAAAACTAGGTTTTTATAGGGTACATGAAAAATGACAATGAAATATGATGGCTATTAAATTAACTTTAGAAGTTTTAGTATTTAACGTCCCTGTTTTATGCAAATTTGTAGACATTATTATCTCCTGGCCTAACTAAAGGGTCAGAATAGACTAAGCAATTGATGACCCTAAATTAATACCATGTAGTCATTTCTATAAATTAATTTCATAGAGTATATTTGCAGTGACTTGTATAAACTGGAGAATGAGGGTAGTAAAAGCACTGTCACTCTGAGCTAATAAAATCTCTGGTGACAGTGCATTTTTATGAGTGAAGGACACTGTCATCAGTCTCAGCTAAGGAAAGAAGAAAAACACAATCAAAACCCGAAACAGACAAAGCAAAAACCAAAGCCCAAAACCCCCTCAGCCACCACTTGCAGCAACAAGAAAAAGCATTGGAAAAAGCTTGTAAAGCAGGAGTGGATCCAAAATGATTCTCACTCAGCCCCCCATGTAATGAGGGCCTGGGTAGCCCATGCCCTGCTGACACCTCTTCTCCTGCCTCATTTTTCACTTTCTGGAATGTGAAATCAGCTGGCACGTGTCCTCTGAGGGTAATGTGGGAGTATGACAGCATCTAGTACAAGTAGCATCCCTTCCTTGCTGATACAGTCCTGACTCCTCAGGGCTTTCCATCCTTCCCTGCATTAAAAGCTTTTTTGGTTGCTGTTTGCATGAAGATTAATGGCTTAGGCATCTGGGAGGTCTGATTGAAATGTACAACAGGTTCTCTGCAGGTACGTTTAGGAAGAAGCAAACCCAGTCTTGTTAAAAAAAGTTCTTTGAAACTTTTCTGACTAAGTGAGACCAGAAGATTTTGCAATTTATGTAGATGTCTCAAATATCTAAAGAAAATGGCAATAGGCAAAATAATCTCATGCTGATAAAAGGCAATGCTGAAAAGCTGCTCTGCCTTCACACCACACCCTTTTGGTACTATGATGTCCTTTAATCATACCAACATAAAATTGGTTTCAACTGTGGGTCCAGATATCAGAGGACAGTATCTGGCTGTGACTTGCTGGCCTTGCTGTGTCTCCCCTCAGACCAACTGCTAGATTCGGTAAACTTGCACAAACTGGGCTTAGGATGTCATGCACTATTATGACCAGCTGATCAGAATGCAGCAAAACAAAGGACTCTATTCCACTCTGCTATGTGTTTTATTCTGGGATTAGAAGAAAGGAGTTTGGTATGTTTCTTCGTTAAAACAGACTTTTCATCCTGTATTAGGCAAAACTCCAGGGAAACAACCTTTCCCCACCCTTAATTAATCCAGAGAGTGAACAGGAGGATGACTAGACAGATGGGACATAATTTGAGTATGGAAAAATTGTCATCATCCCTCTTTAATTAGTGTTATAGGATGGCTCTCTTCAGATATAAGTAGATATGACAAAGATGTGTTTCACATATTCAAGAGGGTAATTAAACTGCCACATGCTCAAACCAATATACATACAGATCTGATTAAAAAGCTGACTCTCTGAAAACAATGATGGATGAGGTTTTAATGCACATGGGTATTAGGAAAGCAGCAAGAAGGGATTACTGTGAAATGAATTGCTGAAGTTCTTGGCTGTAAAGGGAAAAAAAAAAGGGAAAATATAGTCAATTTGAAAGAGGGAAAGGCTATAAGGAGGAACTGAGGACACAAAAAGATGAATTCATGCCATATAGTTTAAAATAATTTTTAATTATAAAAACAGAGGAGAGCAGGCAGCCTGTAGCAGCCATTAAACCACCACATATATCTCTGAATAGTTATGTGTTATGTACCATGCAGACTGCTTTTTCCCTTCCAGACCATATGGTTGCTCCTCAAGAACATGTGGTAGGTTGGGAGTGTGGATTTCTGGAGATGAGTTTCAACATTTGCATAGAAGCAGGCCAAAAGGAAACCTAAAGTCTTCAGTTGCTTTAACAGAGTAGGAAGCTATTTTTTGGGTTTCTGGCTTTTGTTTCTTCTTTGCTGTTGCCAGTGTTTTTACCTAACAGTAAAACCTTGTTGAACCACTTTAAATAGCAAAGTTGTTTAAAATTATTTTTAGTGTATGCAGCAACACTTTGCTGTTTGAATTCTTGGTTTAGCCTGCTTTCCTCTGGTGAGATCCATGTGGACTCTTGGAGACAGTGCAATAGTAGGTACACAAAAGAAGAGCCCTGCTGAACTTCCAAAGTTGATCTGTAGTTATCTAGTAGATGTACACCACCCATCTACAGGTCTATCAGCTCTACAAGGCTGATATCAGGTCTATCAGCTGTACAAGACCCGATTGAAGGCTTTCTGAAGGCTGCTCCCTTCATGAGACAAACCTTGAAACTGTTTTGACATTTGGTCTCCAGCTACTGTCACTGTGTTGACAGAATGGCTGTTGTGACTCAAAATCACAGAATAAACTCTGTCTAGTTGCTCTGAGGTCACATGGAATTGACATCTTAATGCAACACTAAAAAAGTTGTGGAATGGGCTTGGTAGGTAACAGAATTAAGGGAGGACTTAAATATACTCCTGGTTTCCTGTCAAAATATTGAATTAATCTATTTGCATGTGAGAAAGTCAGAAGAAAAAGAAATGCCAGTTCTGTTGGTTAAGGGAAAACTGGCATGCCAAGTGTGTGCCCAGTCATGTTGTTTTCTATTTTCACTGTATCTGCTAAAATGGACCCTATGTCAAAATAAAAAGGTTGTATGGTATGGAAAGTGATGGTGCAGTTGTTTTCATCTGTGAGAAATAAAAGGAAGTAAGCAAATGTTAAAATTTTTGCTCTTCCACAGATGCCTCCTCATTCATCACTCTTTAAGGTTTCAGCTTCAAATTTTTTTTCTCCTATAGTGAATCTTGTTTTGTTGTGCCACTTCACCTGATCATTTCATTTTTTAAAAGTGATATACTAGTTTGAAAGCAAATCAGTGGGAGATCCTGAGTCAGAGCTATAATTTAATAGGAAAATGAAAATAAATGCAGTAGTACAGAAACACTGAGAGAGTCAGAATACAACCTGACACCCTGGCCAGAGTGTTGGTAGCAATCCAATTAAATGGTGGCTGTGTCCTGTTGAAATGATGGATGTGATTCTGTTGAAGTAGTAATCCTATAGAATGGTAGGGTCTTCCTCTGATCATCCAGTGGTGTGTATGGAGCTCTTGTCCTCTGGGAGTTAAGAGGATAATGTTGACTGTGGTGTTCCAAATGTCATATTATATCGAGTAGGAATGCTTGATTCCTTCCCCTAGGCAGAGCACCTCACAATGGGATGATGTGATTTTATCAGTGATGCAGTGAGGCTTGACAGCCCATTAACAGCAGATATCCCCCTGGACGGAGGATGGATCAAGGAAGAGATGAAGAACACTGCCTCACCTGGTTTTAACAGATGGTGATAGAATACATACTTTTGGTTGCATCTTACATTGTAACCTAAAACAAGTGAACACCACACTCAGTAGCAGATAAATATTGTTTCCTGAACATATTTAACTTTTGACTTTGTACCTACATCCCTGGCAGAGGAGTACAGCTAATGGGTGATTTTGACAGTGCAGAATGACCAGGTGTTTTCTTCATAACCCTATATTTTACTGGAAGATTATAGCAGTTTCTAGAGTTATTTAATTTTTTTACCCCCTCCAAATTAGATACATAGATACATTCTGAAGGCACAAATGGCCTGACACTTAATATATATCTGAACAAAACAGAAATCAGTATCCATTAAAATTGGAGCTAGGGTTAAATAACTAAAGTAATATAGAAAATCCCTGGAAACATGCTTCAATAAAAATTTCAGCTCTAGACACTCAGTCAGCAGAATTGCCCTTTTATTTATTTCCTGCCACTTTCATTATGATTTATTCTTTCTATATAAATAATCCCTGTACCTTACCCAGGGAGTTCTTTCATTTTTGCCAGGTAGAAATCATTCATTTCCTGTCAATGGAAGCTCATAAAACAGTATATTGACAATTACATCCAGCTGAGCTGGTGATTATGAGATTAATTACTCTTGTGAGTGATGGTATTTAGCTGCTTTAGATTTCCAGCTCTGTTGTGTTGGGCATTTTTTGCAGACAGAAGGATCTCTGCAGAGACCACTGAGATGGGATGGGGACATGGGGTCAAGCCTGTGCTGAGGACTCACAGCTCTCCTCCAAATGGGTTGTGGCACAACAGGTTTAGTTCTGGGATTTGCAGCTGATGGCTCCCTAACAGCTGACATTTTGTGAAAATGCCTCTATTACAATAGATCCAACTTTGGTTCAAATGCTATCCTTGAAAAGGAATCTCTGGATTTTATGTGTGGGTAGGAAGGTATTTTCACTTTTATTTACAGTAGGTTGCTCAGGATTCCCCACAGCAGTCAATGGTTTTCCCTGTGGTTACCATGAGAAATTAATATCATGACAGCTGTGTTAAGAGACTGATGTGCTCTGCAGAAAAAGTAAACAGTCTCTCAAATATTTTGGGTCACTTGCTAGTCAGTGACTGTGATAACTGTCCCAGAGCATGGATGCTGCTTTAGAAGCCAAAGGGGAGAAAATTTAAGTGACAATGTTCTTTCTTCTTGTCAGGGAAGTAAGTCACTGGATATGTACTTGCTCCAGACCTCATAAAATCCTTGCTTTTGCAGCAGCTCTCTGGGCAAAAGCTGGTGGTGACCAAGCCTGGGGTAAGCCAGTGGACTGTGTGCCTTGCATTGCTATGGACCAGCACTGAGCACAGGGAGTTGTGACACCATGGTGCAGCCCGGAGACAAATGCCTGAGGCACTTTGCTAAACGGGAACATTAAAGAGAATATGGGAAGAGCTGCATTACATGGAGTATCTGCAGGCTAGGACCTGACCAAAGAAATGGCAAATATGGATGCCCAAACCAGTCACTCAGCCAGTTGAGATGGCTTGAGACAGCGTGCCACCGATGCTGGGTTACATCACATGCTCTGTGCACTGTCAGACTGTGTGGGACTGGGTTGGATCATGATGAGTCCTTTCTTTTGTGCTCCTTGTCACCATCCTTGGAATGGATAAATGCCCAGAGTTGCCATATAAGATAAATATGTACAGAAAATTTCACATAATGACCCGGTGAAACATCCAAGGACACTTTATGTTCTAGGTAACCTCTAAAAAAGTTAGGTATCATGTGACACATGCAATACAATGATTGCCCAGTTATATAGGTCCCTGAGAAAGGAAGTGTTAAAAAACCCTTTTTAATACATATATATGTGTATATGTGTGTGTAAATAAACAAATATTTATATAAGATTTGTAGATAAAAATTTTATTTTATATATGATATATATATATGATATATATAAATATGTAAGAAGGGAGAGGGGGAGAAAGAGAGAGAATATATATAGAATGCTGTACCTCCAATTGTATATCACTTCCATGGATACCACACTTTTAAATGGGTCTAAATGTCTAATTTTTTGTCATTTCTGTCCCTTAATCTATATAACTGCCAATGAGAGCATTATGAGATACTTAGTGACTTACTACATTGTGTTACTATTGGCATTTGATTTATCTAAAGCTAATTATTATGAGATTTTACTGGAGAACAAAGGAACATGATCTGTGGGGTAGATGTTTAGCGAGACTGATATCTGCAAATGTCAGGAGCTGTAATGTCTAGTAACTGGTTTTATATTGATTCAAATAGATATGCATGAAGTGTCTGATATTTTAAAGAGGCAGTGCAAAAGGTAGGGAATAGTGCTAATGTTATGGAAATGTAAATTAACAATGAATGTATCATTATTGGATGATGATACAAAAGGAGACAGTATCATTCCCTCCTCCACAGATGCCCTTTTTCAGAGTGCAGTTGAAACCCTCATTATGCAAATATTTTACTGGTAGCAGCATTTAGGCAGAGATCTGGAAGGTGTCTTAGGGGATGACCAAACTTTCTTTAATTTCTGTAGTGCTTGTATGCTGTAGAAGTCCATGAAAACCTTTGGCTGTCACGATGACAGGTGATGTTTTGCACTCTGCCTGAAGTCTCTCGCTAAACTGCGGAAAGTGACTCAAGTACATTGTGAGGAAACTGACAGTTCGGCCTCTGTGATCAGTCCACACTGTTCTGCTCTTGAGCACTGCAGTTATTTGTCAGATAATTTTTTGCACAATCTTTAAGAATTCATGTAACTGCAGGTGATTTTGTTTGGATTCTTTCACTTTTAAATACACTTTAGAGTTGCAACATTTTCAAAACTGACATCTGGGCTTTTGAAAAAAAAAAAAAAAAGAAGAGGTTTCAGCTATTACAATTGGCCTTAGCTTCCTCACTCAGTAGTTTGTTTTTTTTTCATGTGAGTATGCAATCAGGTTGTTCTTTGACAAGTATTTTCTCATTCCCACTGAAAGATAAAAATTTTATACAAAATGTAGAAGAATGACCAGTCCCAGTTAGCCAAATGATCTCTCAGTGTGTCTGGTTTGACTCTTTCAAAGTTTCATTGTAATTCCTGAGCCTGTGCCAGGGTGCATTAACCTGTGGTTTGGATTGTAGGATGGAGACTTATGAAGCTATGCCGTTGTGTGTTAACACTGCACATATAAGAGGAAATTTGATCCCATTCTTCCAAAAGAACAAATAATAACGAGAAAAATAGATTTTCTCACTTTGTTATGGTCTTGAATACTGCTTTAACTGGAAACAGTGTAAAGGCAGGGTTTAAATTTTTATTTAATTTCTCCTTCTGAAATGTGCTTTGCCTTAAGGGAAGAATTTTCCTGATACTTCTCTACTATACTTTCTGTCCTTTAAAAGTGCAGTTCACTTTTCTGTGCAAATATTGTGCAAGCCAGAAATACCTTTATTTGATACAAAGTTGTATTCCTAAAATTGCACCGGTTAAGGTAGAACAGTTTTTAAGGAAAGCCAGAAAAGGAGATTTCCTTTGTAATGTTTAACCTTCTTCCAGAACATCACAGTCAAGTGGATTATATTTCCCATTCCTATCTCAAGCCATATTAGACATAATTTCACACTCAAATAAAATGCACTTGTTCTGTGAAACCCCTCTGTTTTCATTTTAATCTTTCTGGTCAGCAAATCAAATAGCAATAATTTGTCTCCATTTATTTCCAGTTGATGCTCTTCTCATCTGAAAATGCTTGTTTCTTTCAACAGGACTAATAAAGAAATGTTCTTTCATCTGGAAAAACAATGCTGGAAACACTTCAGAAGAAAGCATTAAAATGTGGCAGATTTTGGTTATGACTGAGCTGGTTTGTGTACAGTGGAAGCATACCAATATCAACTGCTTTGTGCTTGTGGTTTAACATTGGCAAGGCTGGAGAGAGGGGATGGTTTGACAGGTTACAGGAGGTAAAGGAGTTGGACTAAAAGCCTATGTGCATTCCTCTGCTCCCTCCTCTGTGCTATCCACCATTACTTCACAAATGTCTGTATGGTCTACTAAGGATGATTTTATACCTGTCAGCCAGATTTCCCCAAATAAATACTGTTATATTTACATGTATGAGGTGAAATGCACAATACACTCTGATATTTTATCTGAAGCCACAAAGTGGAATATCTTTTCATCATATTCATAATCTCTTTCTTTGTGAAGAAGAGCAATTCCCAGAAGAAATGAAAGTATTTAGTTGCATTACAGACTTTTCTTACAAAACAGTGGGTTCAAATCCCACGTTGGGTTAAGTGAGAATAGAGGAACTATTTAAGTTGAATAGCACTTTTCAGTGATTTACAAGTGCTGAAGTTTCTTATCTGATTAATGATTATTTTATTTTTGGTCATTTGATTTTCATTTTGAAGAATCCTTTTAGTAACAGATACTATCATGAACTGTAATCAGCAGAAATTGGGGTGTTTATTCATTTAAATATAACTTCCTGTATCTGATAAATTGAAAGCAATAATAATGCATGACAGACTTGGCCAGTATATCTATGTACTTTTGTCAAACAGTTTTCAATATACCTAAAGTTTGGTGGTCTTGGGAGAGGATTTATGAGCTACAGCACTCAGCTGCAAAGAAACAGTGTGGTAGTGCCAAAAAAAAAAAGTGCCATGAGGGAAAATTCCTTTTGTTTCTAATTCAGAATTTTGTTTTAATACATTTCCCTTTTGCGTATGAAATGCAAAACCACATTGTAAGGTTGCAATAACTCCTGACTGAATCACCAAATCCAAGATCTGCTCAGTACGGTGGAGACAAAAGTGTCACAATATAAGCAAATGGCAGAGAGCTTCAGGAGAATCCAGTGTAGGGTACATAGCATATGGCTTTTTACTGGCTTGTTGGTTCTGACATCAAAACATTTTACAGAAAATTAGAGCTTAAAATAGATAGTCATTAGGAAGATATAAATAATAATCTATTTTAAATCTTTCATGCTAAATTGGTTATTTTGCAACTTAGGTTTCTAGTAACAGGAGAGGAGCTTTTCTTCAGCAGCCAGTCAGTGGTGTGCCAGGGCTAATCCTGCACAGATTGTGTGGCTATCCAAATGTGTGTCCCAAGGGTGAGTTGTCACATCTATGCAGCAGCTTGGTTGTTTGTATTATTATGGGATGCCCAGACATTTTTATGGAACAAAAATTGCTTTACCTGAATGCCAGCTATAAATTTTTAATGCATAAAGACCGGATACTGAGTAGTCTGAGATAAAACTATCAGTTGCTATGGGAAAGCTTTGGGGGAACATTGAGGGAGGATCCACAGCTCCACGAGAGCACCTATGAAACAGTGTGGAGGGGTTTCTACTACTTCGTAGGTCTTTCACAACATTTTGAAAGTGGCTAGGGTTGCCAGTATTGGTCCCGAAAATATATTTAACTGGTTGCTGGCTGTAATAAATAGGTGCATCCTTATTTAAGTATGTTCATGTAGTTCAAGCTTTGTAAGATGAGCAGTTCACCCTATGTGTGTGTATAATTTCTGATTTTTTTTTTGTGATTTATAGCTTCTAATCATATGAAGTCCACAGTTATTTCCTGACTTTGCAAGTCTAATGTCTCTTATGTAAAGATTACTCTTTCTAAAGGAGTTGTCTGTTTGAGAGACAGCATTGTCTGTTTCTTCAAATACCAACACTACTGTTTATCTATTTCCTTCTTACAGATGGATGGCTGGAATTAAGCACGCAAAACACTGATAAAAATACTGTTTAGAGAGAAAATTTATTTATTCAGCATCTTAATTTTTCTGTGTTGAATAAATTTTCTGTTAGCCTTTGTAGATGCCTTCTCACCTTTAAACTTACCTCATTCTTTCTGTCAATTTGAAAAGGATGCCTCCATGGAAGGAGAGAAGAGATGCAGATGTCTGTAAGTTGGTCTCAAGTCTGATTCTTCATGCAGTACTGCAGCCAAAGGAGATCAGACAGCCATTGACCATGGCTTGGTGTTGCTTGGGTATTTAGGGCCACCTAAATAGGTGTTGCATGAGGACTCTATGATGAATGCAATTTGAGTCCATCTGGACTGATAGTGTACAAACTTTTATTGTAAGTGTGATGCAATTTAAATTCTTCTCTTGGAAAATCTGGATTTATGCACCTACTGTCCTTCTGTTTTGGGAAATGACTACTTGCCATATAGGAGAAAAGAGGCCAAGAAATGCTTTGCAGCCAAATACATGCACAAGGCACACAATGCAATTAATTATTTCAATTTTGTTGTGTTTCTTTTCAATTCACCTAATATTGGTAAGATGTCTCTTGGTAAATAGAAGCTGGCTGTCTGTTTCTTCTGCCTGGAAAAAAAGGCAATAGTCCCATTTGTTATTTTTCTGGTTTGTTTACTGCAGGTATTAAGCAAAAGCAAAGGGGAGAAACAATGGCCGTCCTTGACTTGTGGACTTACACAGCATCAGTTTTCTTCCTGCCTTTGCCAAAGCTGAAGTAATCGGTGGAACAAATTCAAATGACATGCTTGTGCGCAGCTGACCTGCATGTCACTGTGGACAGCTCACAGTGCATTTAACTGCAACGTTGCTTCATTTGCCTGCTTCTCATTCTTTTTTGTTTTGACTGACTTGTTGAAGGGAGTCTCTAGATTTGATTGTGCATGAAAGAAATTACTGAAAGCTTCATAGCAAATGCACTGGGAATTTGTTTTAGATTCTCAGGCAATCCAGCCAATCTGAACCTAAATGCCTCATTACTCAAAACAAATTTAAAACTCTTGGTACAAACCTTGTTTATCTTGCAGCCTGCATTAAAAAATTCCAGCATATGCATCTGTGGCATACTATTTATAAGACATCCTGTCCTTTAGTGGCCCCTCACAGACTTTTTGCACAGTAGAAGTAAGTTCACAACATAACATATTTTCCTCACAGGCTAACAGCTTTTGTCTTGATGGGCTTGAAATACTCTGATGTACCATATAATTCTTTGCTGCTTTTATGTATACAGGCTTGCACACAGAGGTTGTTATCCTGATTCTTCTAAATGCAATACAGATTTCTACCATGTGCTGACAGGAAAACTAAATAGTGGGACTCTCTAGCCTGCAACTTAGCCCTCCAGACAACAATTAGAGTAGTTTGACTGTAATGTGGAGCTGTCTTGATCCTGGATTGCTTTATTATCTCCTGTACTCTGAAGAGAAGGATGCCTGTTGCAGAGGGGCAGGCAACAGCACCAGCTTCAGACTCTGTCCATTCTGGTGTTTATACACCCCAGAGAAATCTAATGAGTCTTTTTATTACATTCTGTGTTCACCTGGTCAGACCCTAACCCTCAGTTTATAACTCCAAAATATCTATTTGTCTGAATTATACTCAGTAGAGAATTGTTCTTATGTGGTGGCTATGAAAGCTGTTGACAGTGTTTGTGACCTTGCAGTGCAACTGAAATATAAGGGATTTAATTAACTCTGAAACTTGCCACCATAAGCCATCAGCTGAAGGGGTCTCCAGCTGGTGGTTTCCGGGTTGTGACTTTCTATTTATTGGCTTTGCTGTCCAATCAGTTTTGCACCCTTATTACAGCTCCTGCATTTCACTTTGACAAAATACCATTACTGCGGAAACAGTCTCTGACATAAGACTGAGCTGAGGACTTTTGGTTCTGATTTCTTTCCGTCATCTCAACCACTGTTTCTTTATGCTTTTCTGATTGAACAACAAAGCATATTCTGGGTGAGTGTTTGGCTGACTAATGCTCTGCAACAAGGTCAAAGGAACACTGGAAGTTTGTCTCTCTACGTCTACATGTGGTGGTTTCCTGGGGCCTTTCTGTTAATTGGGTAACACCATTTCCACTGGAAAACTCAGAAAAGCTGAAGCTTCTAATAGCAAAACTAAGCAAGTATCTTTTACGGTCTTCAAAAATCTAATAATAAGGAAAAAAACCCCAAACTATAAAAACAACCCAAAAAGTGCAAAGGTTTCCTCCAAATGCTTTTCAAATTAAGTGTCTCACATTTTGATGTAGTGACTGACCAAGGGCTTTTTTAGATGTCTAGACTGCAAAATTTAGGATCTTAGAATTCTTTTTTCCTGCTTTTCCACCCCAAAAGACACTACTAGTACTTTTGGATTATTACTTGCACATAAAATCCTACCCATTGTGGGCTTGTCAAAATCATATTTTCTTACTGATAGGTACCACAGTAATCTTTCCTCTTTTTGAGTAAGACTTTTCTTGCTGAGGACATGAGTTTTAGGTTTAACTATCAGTTTATTGAATCCCATTTCTTTCCAGTGTGGCACTTGCTCATAAATACACTAAAATGATCAATGGACTCTTTTCATTACTTATCACATTCTTCATTTAACTGAGTTTTTTGAGAGAGTAGTTGCACTGTTGAAATGGAGTTGGCTCATTTTGGTGAATGTGCACTGGAAATGAAACTGAGAAATTACATAACCTTCATGGGATTTAAACAGTGAGTGTTCTTACCTTGATTCATGAAGGGAACCCTGCAATTAGCAAGTAGGAGCACTTGTGAATTAAATAAACATTAAATGCTGGAGTGGATGATTTCATCAATATTCTCTGACCATCACTGGGGATAGGGAGGGAAGGCAGTTTAATGGTGATTGGATGTAGTAGTGCGTTTTCATCACAGGTGGTCATAAATATAGTTGACTGAATAATTCATTGCAGACAATACTCATGAAGAAGCCAGCTCCTTGTTCTCTGCTCCTAGTGATTCACAAGCTTAACCCACATGAACAATGTCTGTTGAGCCCCATTAAATCCCTCAGGGAAGGGCATTAATTTCTGGAAAAGTGCTTTACTATTGCTATGTATTTGCCAACTAGCAGAGGTTATTTTAATAGGCAATTCACAAACTGCTTAGTTTGACTGTCTCTCATTTAACATTCAGTGAATGAACTTGGTCAGCTTAAAAGGATGAGGCTAGAACTTTTTGGAGGCAAATAAATTTGGTTGAAAAATTTTAGTTTTTGAAAAAAGGTTTTTTATTATAAAACTGAGGAGTGGAGGATCTATAATAATCAAATATACAATATATCTCAAAACCAATAGATGTTCTATCAACAATATTTGTTCTCCTTCTGAAGTTTGAACTCATAATAGTCCTGAGTAACTGGAAATGAAAGCTGACAAACAAAGTGAGATTTGTCATATTTTGACAGCTTTACTTTTGTAGGCCTAGCTGAAAGCAACAGTTCTGCAGATGAGATGCTTTTGACAATGATGACAGTGCTTTTGTCAAAAGTACATATTTTTTAGAATAATTGTGACTAATCTGAGTAATTTTGAATGCTTTTTTTTTCACATTAACCATCCCCTTCAAAAACAAAACCCAAAACAAAACACCAAAACCCTGCTGATTATGACTGGACTATTTTAATTTTGTGAACAAAAATCTTTCCACTAACTCCTCCTCCTTTTTGTGTCACTTTTTTTTTTTTTTTTAAAGTTTTTTTTTTCTTCAATTTACCTCTGCATGGCTGGTGAAATAATCTGAAATAATTTTCTGTATCTTCCTTTTTTTTTTTACCCCTGGCTCTTATCCACTTGTGGACACCTCTTCATTTTACAATTATGTGGTGACGGCTCTCACTAAAAGAGAGGTGAAAGAGATGCTCCTCATGCACTTAAAAAGACCATTGCCCAAGGAATAGCTGCTGAATCAGAGCAGTAGTTTGTATAGACCAACAATGTGCCTTCAAGAAAAGGGACAAAATAGCCAATTTCCCTTGTCTGAACACTTGACATTCTGTGTTTACAGTTCTGGTGTATGCAGATGTTGTGTAACAGATCTTTATCTTGCCTTCTGTTTTTTGAGTTTCCATTTAAGAGACAATTAATGTAACTGTCTAAACCCCTTTCTGAACCTTCAAATGCTGATTCCCTCTACAGAGATCTTGTACTGCATTCTAAAATTTTGCAAGCCCCTGTAGAAAGGAGCATTTTTGTGCATTTGAAGATGATCTTCTGCTATTTTCAGTATATCCTGCTTTTTTCCTTTGTATTTTTGTTTCTTTGAGGAAAAGGGAATACAGTCAATTACAGTTCCTCAATTTTTTTCTCACTTTTCTGTTTTTGAAAATTTATTATCATCTGTGTCAGACTTGTTGCTCAAGCAAATGATGTCATCCTTTCCTGACATTAATTTTAAGACAGCTGCTTCTTTCTCTTGACAATACCCAAGCACAATATGTGACTATAATTAATATGTGGATATAACAGAAAAGTTACAACCCTTGTCTTGTTCTCAGTATCTGCTTTCTTGAAGGCAAATTTTCCAAATTTCTTTCTATTTTTTTTTTTTGGTAGGATGCTACTGCATATTAGATCTAGGAATGTGAAAAAACATCAAAAATAACTTCAAAATCTATTCTGAGATTTGGTGTCATATATTGGGGTTGCACTATTCCTCTCACAAACTTTTTCCTTATTTGTTCATTCAAACACATAACATCTTTCTTTTATTTAGTTAAAAATTTTAAAGGCTTTAAATCTCTTAATAAAACAGGTGATTATCTATTATTCCTTGTGATACTGCATCTTCAAAAAATATCCAATAAACTCATTGAATAACTACTTTAAAATAAGAAAATGAATATTAGTTTACCATGTGTCATCCTTAGAAATTTAATTTCTAGTTGTTCAAATGGTTCACAGAAGAGAGACTGGAAGATAGAAGCCTTGGCAGCATTATAAACCAGTTGTAAAGCCCAACTCAGAAAGCTGGGAAACTCTATTATCTAAACTCTGAGACTTATCTTAGAGCAAGTAGTGGTTCCATTGTTGGATTTTCCTTCAAGCAAGTGATGCTTATTTGCAAATTTATATATTATAATCTGTATGCATGTAAAACAGCTACTGTGATGCTGAAGATAAGCATCTTGATCAATTGCAATTAAAATTATGAAAGTAGAGTATCCTCGTTTTTGGCCAGGACAGAGTTAATTTTTTTTTTCAGTTGTGAAGTGGTGGAGCCTGGAGATATATGGGTCTGAACCACTACACTTTCTTATACCTCTTATACTAGAGGTAAAAGAAAGTAGTTGGATATCTACAACATTAAATTCAGTAATTCCTAGAAGTGAGCACAGTTGCTCTAAGCACAGTTTTTCACTAGGTTTTTCCCCTCCTTAAAGTGGTCTGGGATAGCAGAGTAGTTAATATACCCTGTACATGAGTACACCAGAATTCTAATGCTGATAACTTAAAAGCATGCTCAGACTGGAAGGTTCATGCATAACTAATTATTTATCACTAGATTTAAATGAGTAAAGTCTTAGGATGACTTATTTATTACATTATTATACCTTTCTTTACATTTAGAAAGTAAAAAAATGTTTGTTTCTATCATCCTTTAACTCATCTTACATTTTTCTTTACAACATCTTTTATTAACATACATCACTGTTTCCCTTACTGGAAGGAAGCCATACAATTGAGATAGTAGAGGCTTGATTTCAACAAGGATACCTAAATGCCTGACTTGAAACAGGAAGACAGAGAAAATTTTATTCTGCTGTAATTGAGATTTTAGTGTTTTGGGAATGAACTGTTCATTTAGGTAATGTTTATTTGCTTTGAAACAATTTAGTGGACAGAATGAAAGAAATGGTTTGGGAAGAGCATATAATTTCTCTTTATTTGCATATGGTTCATTGACCACGATCTACAAGTGTTATCCATTAAGGATAAATTGGCAGTTCATGAATTTGAAAAAGGAATAATTTGGCAGAAATTATTGTTTTCACAGAATCACAGAATATGCTGAGTCGGAAGGGACCCACAAGGATCATCAAAATCCAGCTCCTGGCCCTGGCACAGGACATCCCCAGAAATCACACTATGTATCTGAGAGCAGTGTCCAAACACTTCTTGAACTCAGAGTTGGTGCTGTGACCCCTTCTGTGAGGAGCCTTTTCCAGTACCCAATCACCCTTGCTGAAGAATCTTTTCTTGATATCCAACCT
>VWZU01003641.1:7386-23986 GCA_013397095.1 Sterrhoptilus dennistouni | reverse complement strand
AATAACCTTGGTCATATGGAGATATATTTAAAGATATAAGATTGAAATGAGAATTACTAAAATCTAATTTGCACAACTTCAAATTAAAACAGATAAACAAATCCAAAAACATTTTTTTAATAAAAAAATGTTTCATCTTCATAGACTGAAATGTTAGTGTCTCTTTAGTCTACAATTACTATCTTTAAGATTTTAAGTGTCTTTTAATTATTTTATTATTTCTATAATTTTAAAAAATATTTACAATCTTTTTGTGCAGAAAAAACAAATCCTTTTAGTGAAATATTTTTTTCTAGACTGAGTGCAAATAATTGCATGACTGAAGAATTATGACATTATTATCACTATTCTTTTAGGAAGTTTGTTTTTCGTCCCCTTTTGGATAATTTTTTCACCTCTGTTACTTGGTCTTATAACAGCCCTTCTGATCCAATACTAATGCAAATTGCATTGTCATGTTTTGTGACTTTTCTGCACTTATGACTCAGCTATAACCTAGATTCACAGATATTTATTTTTATTTCATTTTTTTTTCTTTTTAATCACTAATGGATTTGCAGCTAACCTATGGCTTCAGCGATGGAAATTTACCTTTGGTATCATTGATGTATGCATTATGCTGATAAGTACCATGGTTCATTTTCCTCTTGGGTAAGCACAGTTAAAAAAGAAAGGCAGGGGAGGAGAGAAAGAGAGAAACTCTCAGACTAATAATTACCTTAGCCTGAGACAAGGATGGTAAAACACACTAGATTGCTTTCTAATATTCAGTTATGTGTAATGAAATATGGCTGCTTCAGGACAAAAAGTATGAGATAGCTTCTGTCATTTTATTTCACTGAATTCCTCGAAACTGCATTTCATTCAATATTATGAGTGTGCTAATGTTTTAATTAGAGGGTAAATCTTGGCCTAATGATGAATTCTTTCCTGATATCAAAAGAACTGTCCCTTGTATTCTCAGTGTCATCATTTTATATTACGTTTTAATTTGTTAGTTCATCAGTGTGAACTGAGTGTCCTAATGTGTAAAGAATCATTTGTCATGATTCAATGATCTAACAAGGCTTGTTGAAAGATGAACTGATTAGCAAAAATAAAGAAGATTTCAACCTCATGGAACATATTACGAAATAAATTTTATATACAAGAATACTTGTATCACATAAGACAGGAACTACTGTTCTTCTGATATATATTTTGCTGTATCATATAAGATCTGAAAAGAAAATAAATATACACAAATATTTAATTCCTTGCTAGAGAGACTTTAATTCAGCTGTAGTGGTTGGTGCTGTACAGCATGTAAATAGTTTCTGCTTTTATTATAAGGATTATGAAGACCTAAGGTAGACCTGGCCATATAAATTAATAAATTCAGAAATTATGTATACTTTAAAATTTTCCAAGAGATATCTGGTTCCATGCTTACAAGTTTAAATAGTTTCTATCTTTTGTATCCTATAATTCCTTTAGAGCTGAAAAGTGAAAAAGAGAAATTAATCCACAAAAGTAGAGAAACATACTGATAAGTGGCTGATTAGAACTAGGAGATTTTAATGTATTTACATTTGTTTTAACATAGTTTAGTTTTAAGAAAAAAATGACAGCTAATGTTTCCTTATCTTGGTAAAAAATTCACGTAGGTCTCTCTAAATATCCACCTGTTGTTGATGGTTTTCTATATTAAATATTTGCTATATCACATCAGCTGTTGACATCACAAACATCACAGAAAGTTTTACAGCTTGCCTCATATGCTGACATTTTTAAAAGTGTATATAATGGAGCATTTAAAAAATAGTAACATTCTAGAAATATTATTTACTCAAGCAACTAGACCTTGGAGTCAATACCTCCTCTGCTTCTCTTTCATTTTTATTTGCATCATCCACAAATGTAAATTTGTCTTTGTTTGCTTTAAGATTTACAACTAACGCGGGTTACAGTAAAACTCTGTTTTAAAATCATCATGTTCACACTGTCATTAAAGTTTGGAACAGGCTTTTAAAGTGAATTGTCTTCTTGCACTGACCAGGCTCCAATTTACTTAATGTCCAGGGACTACAAAGAAGTTGCCTTCTGGATGAAACTGAAGTGAAAGATCTGCTTCAGATGTGCACACATAATATAACTGTTAGTGAGCATTAAATACTGAGAGGCAGACAGGAGGTAATTTCAGTTAAAAGCCTTGAACTATGCAAAATTTGGATTCTTGGTCCTAGCACAGGCTGGGGACTGCCTGAGTGTTTTACCACATGACTCTTAAAATACTTTTGTTGTACAAGTTTTCAGCAAGTGAATTTGAATTTTGAATACTGAAATCTTTCTCTAGAATATGTGAATACTTCTTTTACATGCTTTGTATATTTATGAGGAGAGCTAAGCTGTGAAATTCATGAACTCTACACTAAGAAACTGCCTGTAACTGGACTATAAGTCATGATAAGAATAAATTATTTTTACACTGGACTTTTCTCCAATGTCTTCATGTCTTTCCAACTGATGCTGATCAGTATCTTCAGTTTTTTGTTTTGAACTTTCTCCCAAAAACTCCTGAGATGTTTCTCCTAGTTATGGTAAGGTTTTTTTCTATTAACAGCTAGCAATGAAAATTGCACTTCCATGCCACTCCAGCTGTATCTAGGTAGAGAATATTCATTCTTGATACATGATGCAATGAACTTGTCCCAACTCTCTATGGCTTCTAATTGAACTTGTAAGAATATCTGGTTTGTTTTCAGTGTGAGACAAAAAAGATATTGATTACTGTGGACTGAGGTTCTCCTCAGTCTTCTCTATAAAAACCCATTGTCCCATTTTGCACAGAATTTATCAACAAAAAGAACAGCTTTCCTTTTGGGTCTTGTAAGTTAGGTTCTGCATGAGTCATGAACTCAGAGTCAGTCTGCTGGCTCAGAAATACATTTCTTAAACAATAGTTTTACAAAATGATATAGCATGAAAAGCAAGCATTGGATAGAAGGTTATCCTTTCCTTGCAACAAGAGGTTACTATGCTGTGTGTAGGAGGGGGAATAATTTGAAAGCCTTTTTGTCCCTTTGGCATTTACTCATATCACCATTTATGTTTGTTGAAGCAAGCTTTTTTTTAGTCAGGTCTTTACTATATTTTCCTTCAAGTAGAAAAGTTTTGTAACAGATTTTCTTTTAAAGTTCATTTTTATAAATAATTAACTTTATTTCATCTTGTTTAGTGGGTTCCTCTCCTTTGTGTATACTGTGTCAAAGGAGAAAAACTTCCTACCCCACTGATACTAGTGATGTCTTAGCATTCAGGTTGAGAAAAAACACCACTTGAAAATTATCACACTTCAATCTACAATTCTACAGGAAGGAAAGCTTTTGCAGCCAAATAAAGGGGAAAAAATTTCATTTCCCTTAGAGGACTGATACTGTGGCTTCTGAGGTACTTCCTCATAAGGAAATAACCCTAAAACTAGAAGCAGAAGAGATAACTGGGCAGCAGGGAAAACTTTTTAATGTTCTGTACATTGCCAGGAGAGTTTCAAATACAGTCCAAACTACTAGATGAGGTAATTCCTGTCAAGTAAGTCAGGGAAAATGGTAAATGTAAGCTAAAAAATGCAATTGTAAAAAAGGGCCATACTTTTGGTGGTGAAGATATTACATAGTTACATAGCTATTTTATTAAATTTGGGAGACTGGAGAAAGAGACAAAACCTAACTGGTTTTGACCAGAAAGAAGGGGCAGAGGAGAGAAGAATGAAAGTGAGGCTTTCAGTGTTGGAGATTTTTTTTGAAAGGACAGAGTCATGTAAACACAATGACATGTCTAGCATGAATGTTTGAATTAGATGGAGTATCTCTACTTGTGCATGGCATATCTTCTACATATACAGAAAATGGTAAAACTAAAAGGAAGATGGGAGTGTTTACACATTGCTTGTCTTTGATTGGTTGGTTGGTTGGTTTGGTTTGCTTGGTTCAGTTTGGTTAGGAAATTTTTGTAAATTTTAGCACTAATTAACAACCTTTCTTGGGTAGGATTTATTATTTATTTGGGACCGCTTTCAAAAAAATCAGAAAGTGAGATGAACAAGTTGATAACAGATGGGGATGTTGCTGTGAGTCCTATGCTAGAAGTTAGTATGTTGTGCAGCTCTTGGAGATGTGATGATCTTAGATCCAGACTTAAAGAGAGTGTTCAAAACAGTGGTAGTAGAACTTAGAAATGAGTTTACCATGGTGAAAGGCAGAGAACAAATCACATAGTTTAAATTTCTTGGATGAACAGTGCTGTATAAGCATGCCACACACATTTTTTGTTTTTTCCTAAAAAACAGTTTTCCTGTAAACAGCCGGTTTACATAGGGAAAAGCATAAAATAAGTGTAATAGAAAAAATTTATAAAGCAGATCCATAAAGCAGATGCAAAAATATTAGTGAGATATCTGTAGAAATATTGCTCCTATGTTATTCAATGTTGCAAGTATTGCTCAGAAAACATTTTCTCTGGCAAAAATTAAGCAGAAATCAAGGATTAATATTATCTTCCTATCCATATAATAGTACAGTGGTGTGACATGGTGTCAGAGTTGCAGTCTGATAATATGGTACAATTGTGAACACAATTGGACTGGTTTTGAACTGTGCTAATAATATAAAGATCTTTTTGTTGTTTCCTGAGCAGGACTTACACAGAACCAAGCTATTTTCTGCTTCTTGTACTGCCACACTGGTGAGGAGACTGGAGGTTCTTGTGAGGTTGGGAAGAGATACAGCTGGGACAGGTGACCTCAACTGACCAAAGGGATATTACAGACTGTGTGACACCATGTCAGTATACACAGTGGGGGGAAGAAGGAGAGAGAGTGGAGCATTTGGAATGATGATATTTGTCTTTCCAAGTAACCACTGCACCTGATGGACCCTGTGTGCCCATGGGTAGCAGTGATTTAATTCCTTGTTTTGCTTGTGTGCTATTATAAATGAAACAGCCAGATTTGAAAAATAAAATAAAAACCCAAAGTTTATTTTCACGTAACAATAAATTTGGAAAGCCACGATAAAAGGACAGCCCCGACCCCGGGATTGGGACCAGGTGAATGTAGGAACAGGCCTCTATCNAGATTTTCTTTTGAAGCTGTCCCCCTCCTGAATAAGTTTCTGGGCAGAGCCGGCGAGTTGATTATTTTTCCAGGAAGGCTGCATTGGGGAGGGTCCAGTCCTTGGGTCTTACCTGATTCCGCTCCTCCTTGATTAATCGTCAGCAATGGCCCATCTCCAGGGCCGGGAACTTTCTTTCAGGTGTTGATTTCCATTATTCTCTTGCTGGAGACACTCAACCTGGAATGCAAGCCTGGGGCTTGTCTATTAATTTATTTATATTTTATTTCAGCACAAATTATTAAATGCAGTACATTCCCTATAATGTGTGCACAGCCTTTCCTTTACCTACTTAACTACCTTTTACCTTTCAGGTTCCCTCCCCATTGGTAGGGGAGTGAGCGAGTGGCTGTGTGGGGCTTAGTTGTTGATTTGGCTTAAGCTATGACAGTCCTTTTTTGGCATCTAAAGTGAAGCTCAAAGGTTTTGAGATAATGACAGATCTGATTGGAATGTACTAGATTGAATTGATATCTGTTAGTGCTGTTTAGCTAATTAAGACATTACTAAAACCACTATTTTTGGCAGTAATAGAGTCCTGCAGAGATTTTGGAAGAATAATGTTAAGATGCATTTTGGCAAAGTATGATGTAAAATGTATCCAATGAAGAATTATTGCATTTATTAGGTCATTATCAGTATAACAATTAAGAACAATTCTATATCATATGTATAAGAGCAGAACGGGAGTCAAGTGCATGAGGATGCAGATTCACTGTTGCTTAAATTTTCTGCTTCATTATGGTAAAAGAGCTCTTCACAAACTTAAAGGAAAGTGCATAATCTCAGTGATTTGGGCCCAAACTGCATGCTCCAGTGGGCTTACTCACCTCTGTACTATCATATTTGAGGAACACATATCCAAATTTATCCTGAAATAGCATAATTCATATTTAGCAATAGCATATAACAAATACCACTTACTTCTTCCCTTATAGAAGGACCTTGGAACAAAAACAATTCTTTAGTTTACTTTCTCCATTCTCAACCCTCTTGTTTTTCCAATGTGTCTATTTACCTGTAATTGACAAGGTGTTGCAAGCAATTAGGCATTCTGTAGTTGGCTGGCCTTTGCAAAGGAGATTCTTGAAGGAGATCAAGAAAATTAACCACCACACATTTCTTAGCTTGAAATTCCCAAAAAAGAAATATAAAGGAAATATTCATACATTAAAGATTAAGTACTTCAAGTTTTTTGACAGTAATTGAATGTATTTTCAAGAGAGGTTTAATTTTGGCAGATTATTTTTTTTCCATTTTATCACTCTTTGTCTCTCTTTGTCTCAGATAGTAAATACTTCATACTACTGACTAACACTTTAGGGGTGGCACAACAGTCAGAGCCAGATTAAAGGCCTCCAGCTGCAACTTTGATAAGAAATACCATTCCATTAAAAAAAAAAAATTACAGTGGTTTTATATCCATAGGAGTGATATTCACACATTTATCATCATAGTTGCAATAGCAGATACCTTATGTCTCCCATCAGTACAAGTCCCAAAAGGATCAAATGCTATTGATTAAGATGCCTCCATATTAATCTTAGATTAGCTGTTGATTTCATTAGCGTCTGTCTGGGCATTGCATCACCTCTTTAATTTTGAACTCTGAGATAAGACTTGCAGATTGAATTTTTGAAGGAATTAGCTGCTTGGAAAAGCACCTGAACAGCTAACATAACTTCCTTTTAGAAGTCACATTGATGAGATTTAGATGACTTAGTGTTTTGGCAAATCTACACCTATCTTCAACATACTGAAATGCCTTCCACAAGACTTAGGACTTAGGCATCTTTAATAACATAATTTAAAAAAAAAACAACCCAACATTTTAAAAACACCTGAAAAAATTTCCAGAGTACAGCAATGTACTATCCAGAAGAGCTGGTTTTTTTCTTTTGTTTGTTTTGTGGGTTTTTTTTGTTTTTTTTTTTTTTTGTTTGTTTGTTTGTTTGTTTGTTTGTTTTTGTTGTTGTTTGTTTGTTTGTTTGTTTGCATGAAATATATTGTGGATATACAGTGAGAAAGTAGCAAACCTTGGAGTTCAGAGGATGACAAATGTGCTATTCAAAGAAAATATTTTTCTTACCACAAAATACTGATTATCCAAAATACTGACAGTTCTTTAAAGAACAAAGCTGCTATGCCCCTCTGGGGTATTTTTGATTCCAGACAACATGAAAGAAGCAGTAGTATGAAGTAGCTTATCCACAGTCTAATGCTTTATCAGGTGAAGTCAGAAGATTCTTTTCTTTTGAGGTATTAAGAAAATGGACATCCCAACATAGTCTTCATTCACATTTTATCATTGAATCATATAAACTTCAGTGACCTTGTTTGCAATTGATACTAATGTAAATAAGGTAAGAAGGAACTGATTCACAGTTGCCAAGTATCGCTGTCCAAGAAACCTATTTGTATTCTTAACAGATTAGTAAAAGCTCAAAACACATCTTTAATGTCTGTTTAGTTCAGTGCATTTTTTTCCCTCCAGTTCCTGTCAGTCCTCTTAACACTAACTTTATTTTTTGTCTTTTTGTAAAGATTAGTCCTTCAAATAAAGCATAAATCATCTTCAGGTCTAGGGACACTGACATTTGTGGTGTAGAAGGTTGAACTGTTACTGGAAGCCTGGAAGTCTGGAAGGACTGTTGCCCAATACCTCTGATTATAAGTAATAAAGAACACAAGAGAAAAAATGGTATTTTGAGGAGTGGATTAAGAAGAGTGGCAGAAAGGAGTACCTGTTCCACAAAGAAACAGGAGACTTGGCAGCAAAATAGACTACACACTGGTGATGAGCTATCGCAGGATGCAACTGGTTTGACTGCATTTAAGAATAAGTATTTGGTGTCGTTGCATATTTATCAGCCTGTGAAAGACATCCTGAAGTTAGGAAGTTGCCATGTAAAAAAAGATCTTGCTGGTTACAAATTTGGGTGTTTTTAAAGATGTTATGAATTACACACTTTGAAATAGGCCTTCTTGTTTTCACTGATGTTTAACTTAAAGAAATGCACTTCCAAATGTAAAGAATTCATTAACCTTTCCTTTCACTTCAAGGATATGTTCTGCCCCTGAAAGAAAATGAAGAAATACTAACAGAATATGATACTCTCTTTTTCATGTCCTCCATGTAGATATTTATCAGTAAACCCTGCTTAAAACATTTAAACAAATCTGATTAGTGACAAGATCAGTCACTTTTTTTAAAGGTGAGCTGTGGAAGGCATTTAGAGTGTTTAGATTATTCCATTAATTTCAAAAGGAGTAAATTAATAATTTACATTAAGGTCACTGCTAATTACAACATTAACTTTGCAAAGTTTAAAAGTCTGAATAACTCACCAGAGTGTAATTCAGCTTCTGAAACAAGTAAATTCAAAACCTAACCAATTTGAATCAGTTAGACGAGAAAATCTAACCTTTGAATCAGTTATTATCAGAAAATAATTTTGTGCATTTAGATTGGTTAAACCTGGTCATTTTTTTGTTGGCTTGTTGACTTTCTTGCATGCTTTTGTTGTTTTGCTTCAGGTCTTTATTTTTGGTGGAGGAACTACGTGTATAGAGCAGTAATCAGCTGTATAGTCATTCATTTAATGCACTCACTATACGTCATTTCTGATATAAATCCTGTACTTTCTAAATTTACCTGATTTCTGCTCAGGTATCCATATTCCCAAAATTATATTTGAAAAGTCTTGATCCCAGATCAGTTTCAAGTGTTCTTTATTTAGACATCAAATTGCTTAAAACTGGTTTCTTCTTCTGTCTCCACAAACTGATATGTTCTTCCTGGAAGCAATCAATCTTCTCCTGTTTGGTCAGTTAAGATTCATAATTTCTAATTATTGCAGGGCTAAACCCAAGATATGGTAAATTTTGGCCTCTTAAATGTATCTGTTGTTATTCTTAAACCTTACAGCCACCATAAGTTTTTCTGACCAGAAGCATTTTGAATACTTAAATGAACATTGCCTATATAGTTTAATACTAGGTGTGAATACACTAGGGGATGCATACTGACAGAAAAATTGGTGGGAAAAAATTTGAGGAATAGGGCTTTTGAACTTTACCCTCTTCAAAGAAATAATATCTTAATATATGCACATTAGAAATGCTAGTATAGGTATAACTTGTAGTCAAATCCTTTGTGAATATAATGTCAATTTTCAGATAAATTTCATTAAGCTTTTATCCTTTATTATGAGTATTTCAAAATTATGCAATGGCACACCAAAATTCTACAGATGAGTTTCTTGTTGTAACAGTATCAGTTATATCTTGTTGTAACAGTACATTTGATACAGTATCAAGGACTCAGATGGAGGAACACTAGGGTTAAGGTTCACAATCCACCCTGATTATTGTTATCTAATTACTATTACATGAGTCCTACATTAACAAAAATAGATAATAAAATACCCAAACCCTTAAAAAGTTTATAATATTCAATAGAATGTTTTATATGTGCTCAAAAACAGTGAATTTAAGTGTTTTGCATAATGGAGTTTTTATTTGAGTTAATCTTTAAATGTCATTAATATCTGCAAACTGATTCAAGCCTGAAAATATGTTTCAAGAACTGCAAAGGTATATATTTGGAGATGGTGACCCATAGTACAAATATTTAATTCTGCATAATTGTAGACTTTCATTTATGAGATAATTTAAACATTCAGTTATGAAAATTGCAATTAAAAATGCACTCTGATATGATCTAAATGAAATTCTTCACAGTAAGAGTGATGAGGGACTGGAAGAGTTTGCCTTAGAGGAGCTGTGGCTGCCCCATCCCTCAAAGAGTTCAAGGCCAGGCTGGATTGGGCTGTGAGTGACCTGGTCTGGTAGGAAGATCTGGTCTGCCCATGGTGGGGGAGCTGGAATGAGAAGGTCTTTAAGTTGACTGCCAACCCAAATCAATCTATGATTCTACGAAAATTCAGAAACATTTAACAGACGGAAAAATGACACTGCAAGAATGTATCTTTATTTTCATTTGCTCATTGCTCCTTTAAAGTATATAGGCGGTGTTGCAAAATCATAATTCTTTCTGACTATACCTATTAACACATAAAAATATGTGTATAAAGGAAACCATGGCATTTGACAGTGACTGCTACTATCAGTAATATTAAATGTTTCTTAATCTTTTTTAGATCTCTATCCTGAGACAAAACAATAGGATGTGCCTTGGAGAAGAGTAAGTTAAAAAATTCTATGTCCTTGGTATATTTTCATTGTAATAATAACAGCTGTTTACTGTATATAGAGTTTCAGTGAAAAAAATCTGTTATCCATTTACTTTTAAAAACTAAGCCAATCCTACTGCACTGTTTATGCAGATTTAAGCTTGATTTAAGTAAGTAACTTTTTCATGAGATTTTATTCAGGAGTAACTTTTTATTGAATACATTGAAACTTAAACATTAAGACTTTTTAGTAAATTACTTTCAAATATTTTAGCAGCAACAGACAACACTACTAGATTACTTTGTTCCTTCAGGTAACTTTCCTCTAGAAAAGACAACTGAAAGAAGATGAGTTATTCTTAAGAAAAACAAATTGTATGTGTTTAGCTACCTATTAATCATTGAGTTTCTGCTTTATCTATGGCTGAAATAGTTGTCTTCTCTGTAGTGCTTGGAAAGTTGCTTTATAGCAAAGCTTTTTTCCACGAAGTTGGAAAAAAATTACATAGGCTTAATATAAAATTTACATCTCTCTCTCTCTCTCATATAGCATACTTAGCTTTAAATGGAAAAAAATTCCTATCCAATTTTTGTATTGTTTTACTTTTTATGATTTTGTCTTGTATAGTTTTGCTTTATGTCTATAACAATAGTTTCAAATGCGAGAGACTCAATGGCATAGCTTGAGCAGAAATGTATCTGTTAACTGCTTGATATTGAGGGAAAGACTTACAACAAAGTCTTTTTTAAAGTAAAGACCCTGTCATGCTGTTTTTCAACAGCAAAATTAGTGCAACATTAATAATATGGACTACCAATTGGTATGATGCTGCATTACAATGCTGGCTGCTAATCCTTATTTCTATATGTTAAAGATAGCATAAAGTCTGTTGGAAAAAGCGAAGTTACTATAATCCTGCAGTTATAAAAGAGAAGATGAGCACACCTGGAATTTTGCCTTTAGTTTGGTGAGTTTAGGACTTGGATTTTAGAACAAAGGTTAATCCCAGCCTCTAATGAAACAGTTCTCTAGACAGGAAAATTAGTCTTGTTTTACTGCACACACAGAAAAAGACACAAGGGGGCAAATGAGTGACCAATACTGGGAAAAGATCATCTGTGCTGGCTCCTGGGAGAATTTTATTTTTTGTTTCCCCAAATTTAAAAGCAGTCTCCTAAAGCCACTGAAATAATTTAAGGTATATCTTCAATTCATTTCAATTGTCACAGTTCTGTTACATTCAGCACAGTGATATTAATTTTCATCACTTCACTGCTTGAACATAAATCTTTATTACCTCAATTAATGAGTTTCATTTTTCCTTTCCTTTGATGCTTTGTGAGAATACATTATACTTTCAGTCACATTTGCAGGGTACTCTAAGAGACATTTGATATACAATCCTCAACATGGTACCCACGCTGGTTTCAGGCCTACCCAGTTATTTGTATCATACTCAATGAATAAAAGTCTTTTTGTTCTGGAGCTGTTCTTTAGTACTCCAAGTTATATCCTGATAATGCACCAAGATCACTAGATGGTCAGAAATAATCTTCTGATGGGAGGAAGCAGGACAAGAAGGGAAAATGCCATTTTCTTACCTTAAAGTTGTTATGTTGCAAAAATGAAATCATTCACAAGCAGTGTCTGAACAACACATTTAGAAGTCAAGTGGAGAACTCATATTTTCCTAAAATAAGATATTTTCATACAGAAAACTATGCATGCAGTTTACACCATACAGTTGCAAGCAATACTAGGAATATACTTCTAACAAAATAGGAGGTAAAATGGATATTCAACAGGAAAATGTGAGTATTATGTCCTAAAACCACTATCTTGATTCAAAATGCAGTAAAATACTTTACCCATTCAAGATACCAACTACAGCTGTGTTCATAGAATCACAGAATAGAATCATACAAAAATTTATGTTAGAAATGTTAATGTTAAAACCTTAAAATTATCAAGTCCATTAACCTGCCATAGCACTGCCAAGTCCACTACTAAACCATGTCCCTAAGCATCATGTTTATTGATACTACCAGGTGAAAGCAGATTAACTAACTTGCAGATAACTGTTTCATGCCAGCAGAGGTGTCGTTAGAACAAACATGTCCAGACCAAATTGAGATTACAGAATTAAACTAACATTATGTTAACAAAAGTTGCATGATAATTTTTTGCACAATTGTAGCTCATGAGGTAAATCCTGGGCTGCACTTTAATGCAAAGCACACTAAGAAACAATAAAAATGCTTTTAATTAAGTCTGTATAAATTCTTTAATATTTGTCAGGATGATTATTAAAAAATACTTTTAGAATATCAGAGAGCACAATGATGAACTTCCTTATAAAAACCAAGCCTTGTCTTTTTCTGAAAATCTCAGTGGATAAACTCACTTTTATTTTTTTTTTTCTTTTTTTCATTTTTTTTTTTACATAAAATAGCACAAGATAAATAAGATAAAATAAAAAATAATTAAGCCACTTATATTTTCTGAAAAGAAGAAGTAAATCTCCCAGAGGGCAGATCCAACCAAAACAACCCAGGTATTTAGAGTGGAAATAAACAATATTTGCAGCTGGAGAGTGGAAACCTCCCTTTCTGTAAAGACAAAGAGAAATCTTTCATTTTATTAAGTAACTGAGACAAGTGCATAAATGCTTTTTAATATATGTCAGGAACTCAGTACAAGGTTTTAATGCTTCTGTACTTCTGTTAAATATATGTTTAGAGGCCTACAGACAGTTACAGTTGCTGTAAGATAAGACATTTCATAACTGCATCATGAACATTGTATCTCCTGCAGAGCTTTCTTTTACATATGATCTGCTCATGTCCACATAATCCTAGTCATCTTTCAAATTGATCAATGCACCAATTTCTTAATTTCACCAAGAGAGATGAAATGGTAGGAATGAGACTAGCTCAAGAATATCTACTATCTTTACATGTCAAATGCTACTAAATTCATTATACATATCATGTTTCAGCTGTATAAAAATCCATCTATTGTCAAAAAGTCTTATGCTTCTTTCTCAAAGGGCTATTTTCACTTTGCAGCCTTTATAACCCATTCACTTTGTAAAATTAATAAAAAATAATAGATTCGAGTTTGAGATTTCTTGGTCTTGAAACTTAAGTTATAAGCTTGTGTGCAAGATTAATCTCAGCTTTTAAAGATACAATGGCTTCAAAGAGTTTTTGTAAATTGTTTCATTATTTACTTTATCACATTGCAGAAGATAGTGCAATGGCAGTAATGTGTAATTCTGTGTGGATCAACACAGATGGTACTAAAGGTAAATTTCTGAATTAACAAAGCAAAACTATTGGCATTTAATGTAATTACCATTTTCATAGAATCAAGACAAATGTAGAGAAAAACCACGACAGAATATTTGTATCCTCTTATATGTAATCCATGTCTGAGGTCAGTAAATGAGAGGTGAAGGATCTACCCTCAGATGGCTTCTGTGTCATATCTGGGAGACAGATGTAGCAGCACTATCTGGTTCTTAAGGCCAGCAGTCAAGTGCAAGTCCTGTCTGCAGCAAAACTTCCTACTATTCCCTCACTCCTTTATTTTCTCAATATTCAGAATGTTGTTATTGAAATGTTTTCTGACAGTTCTAACGTTAGTTATGGCCAAAACTCCAATTCTGTAAATTTTACACTGATGGAAATATCTCTGTGAAGTTTGGATATGAGGAGGTCAGATGAAGAATTTAAATGCTTTTTTCTGGATAAAAATCTTTCCCTGATGTACTTGAAGTTCTGCAACTGAGTATTCATGTTCAAAGCACATTAAAAGATAGATAGTTAGTAATGTATTATGTAGAAAAGTAAGACAATACAGCTCTTTGTCCAAACAGTATTGTTTCAAATCTGTAATGTGGTAACAATAGCAAGAAGGCAAAGTGAGGTAAGAGTAGAAGTTCTGCCTTAATGATCATGTTTGCATAAGCAACATAGCATATGCTTTAGTTGATCTCACAGGAGATAACTATGCTTATTTTAAGTTCTGTGCTGTTTTTCAGGGGTTTTATTAGATTTTTTTAATTGAGCTGCTCTTTAAAAAAGAAAGAAACACTAGGAACACAATACTTGAAATTATCATCAGATAAAATTAATTTGATACAGTTATCAGTAGTTAATTGGAAACACACAAAATGTGGTATTTTGCCTCTGCCAAAAAGATAAACATTTTACATTATGCAACATAAACAGTATTCTTTTCCTGTCGTGCAGAATTTTTCCTTGTCATTCTGTTATTGTGGATCAGACAGCCAATTTTTTTCCAACATTAGTGTTTCTATATGTTTACTCAGGAATGACTTCTAAATGGCTTGTTTTGCCAGTCCTGTATTGCTAAGGAAGACTGTTTTCAAACACTTCAATCTGTGTGGGATTTGAAACTTGATCCCAAGAAAAAAGAGACACCACTAATCAAATATTTAAAAAAATCTGAAATAATCTTCTCTATTTTATAATCATAATGGCAGGAAGCTCAATATTTCTGCTCAAACAAAAAGGCTGGTATACATATTTACCAAAGGCTTTATGATGTTTGCAGTAGACTTTGCAGAAGACAACATTTATAAAACCTTTACAGTGTCTGGCAGGTGCCATGGATTCTCCTGGGTATTAGTTTTATTCTGATATTGTCTTTCATTTGAACTTCAAATGTTTTTCTTTTTCTTTTTTTTGGAGACAGATTTTTAATAAGTTTTGGAAATTAAAGCCTTTTTTATTTGTGTCATTTTAATGCCTATTTTGAGTTTACTTTTGGGAGATAAATCGCAGTAAACCTAAAGACTGACTATTGCAATTTTTAAGGAGAAAAGAAGACAGGGAGGTATAAATGTAGTTTGAATCACTGAAAGAACTAAAAGATGAGCTGTGCCATTTTTTTTTTCTTTTTCTACTGCAGGTTTTTTCTAGTGTTTCTATTTTTCAATATCTAGTCTTAGAAAGACCTATTGTACTACAAAACTGCAAAATACTGTGTTTAGTAAGACCTAATCTTGCCAAGAAAAATCAGTTGAGGATTTAATTTTGAAAGTAAAAATTAAAATATGAAGAAGAGATACTTAACTGATATTGTTTCTTTATGAAGTCCCATAAGTACCTGAAAAATGTAGATTCTTGCTTTGCAGATTCTAGATTTTGGGAAAACCCAGGTAATTCGGACCTAAATCAACATGGTATTCAGAAAGAGGGTCATTAGAGAGATGCTTATAAATTGTTGCTCTTTTGATGCTGTTTGTAATTTAGAGGATGTTTTAAATTTAATAATACATCTTAATGTAAGGTTAATATAAAACTAAAATGGAAAAAAAAATCTTTAACATGTCAATACCAGAATTCAGGCTCTCAGAAAATATTAGTATTTTGAGAACCAGGATTAGTTGTTTGGGTTTTTTTTTTTTCAACTGATAAGCACTCTTTTTCTCTTAGTTTCCAAAAGGGAAGATTTACAAGGATCTTTCTTCCATCCTCTCTGGTTTACCACAACCCTCTTGGGCACTACATGAAAAGGATGTCAGCAGATTTTTTTTCTCCCACTTTTGTTTTCCTGGAGAAGATAAGAATCTCCTCAGAACTCAGCCTCTCTGACAGCTGAATAGAAGTGTGTCCATCTTTTTGCTTGTTTGTCATTCACTCTAGGAATCTGTGATAAATGAAACTCATGTCCTTTTAGGAAGGTTTTTATTTGTTTTCTACTGAACCATAGACCTGCAGCTCAGTCCCATACATTTCAACAGTACTAAAGTTTCCAGTTAAATCCTTCTCACCCAGCAGCCCACTAGGATGCTGTGCCTGATGGATTCCTCTGTGCTAGTCCAGCTCCTGGCTGATTCTGACTGGGGCCTAAGAACACTTTTTTCATTGATTATAAGCATTGTTGCCAAAAAACTCTGCAGTTAACTTACAAGTACAGAAGAGCAATCCTCTCAGGCAGCTGAGCTTTGAGAGGAATGAAGGGAAAGTGAAAAATCCAAACTGAAAAACAAAAACCTTGGTTTTGACTTACAGGTAGAAACTAAAAATAGTGAGTTATTAATATAAATGCATTTTTTACTTTTTAGGAAATTCTTTATTTTTTCTTATAAACTTCTATCCAATTTCTACAAAGCAGGGCTTATAATTCCACAACTGCAGTGGCAGAATGATGCCTCATGACTTTCCTGCATTTTAGAAGGCTATGCTAATACGCACCTTATCCAAAAGAACTTGAAATATTGT
>VWZU01003637.1:0-24337 GCA_013397095.1 Sterrhoptilus dennistouni | reverse complement strand
TGGATTAATTCTGGACTCGAAATAACCTATCTAATGAAATGCTACCTGTTGTTTTTTTTATTACTGACCAGAACATTCTACAGTCTGAAAGAATGCAGTTTTAAACAAGTTTTCCTCTCTTACTGCTTGGTTTCCAGAAGGTTTTTTCCTCTGCAAAGCCTTGCAAAATATTAGTTTTCTTACTTCTGACAGCTCTGTTGGAGATTATTTCAGAATGGCCTCTACTATTTCCACTAAAGAAATTTTGAATTGTCAGGAACTGGCAAGATCAGAAATGTTTTGAGGCAGGTCATGTTTATGTTACATTTGGGTGTGTCTGCAGAAAAGAAAGCAGGTAATAAACCCCTGGAACATGTAAGCAGAGCAAAAGTGGAACGTTTGGATGACCACATCATTCCCCTTAAACCCTGGCTCGCAGAATTCTGGGGACATCTAATGGGAAGTGCAAAACTTCTTTTGCATCTAACAAGTGGTGCCAGTGTTTCTGTCCCAACACTTACTTTGTTGTAAAGAGTAATAGAAACCTTGCCAAAGTTCAAAACTAGACCTAGAACTGAGTGAGGGGTACAGAAAGAAAGGCCTTGAAAACTGCTTTTGAAAACTACTTCCTAGACAGTGTCCAATTCTGGGGACCACTGTGAGTTTCTAAGTGTTTGGAAGGAAAGGCATCCTGGAGTAGTGGGGAGGCAACAGGCAACACCTAAAGTAGTAGAACCCTTCTCTCCTGGCTTGCCAGTCCTATACTGTTCAGAGAAATTAAAGTGATGCTAGTCTCATGAAAATAAAAAAACCAACCAATCTTTTCAGTAACTAAAATACGCTTTGAATTCCTCACTCATTAGATGGGTTGGTTGTAAAGGCCTGAGTTCCATTACCTCACTTCTTCTCTTGTGCCTGATCTACAGCTTCTTCTGAGACTGCAAGAAACACCCAGAGGAGGAAAGGAAAGAGCTTTTGGTGCAGGATAGGACCTGGGAGGCCTCTGTTCCCAAGGAAACTGGCTAAGCTGTTTGGCCTGAAGATTTATGTGGAGAACCCTGTCCCTGGAAATGGAGGTCTGGGCTCCCAGCCTGCCCAGGGGCCCTTGGCCCAGGAGCCCCGGCAGAGGCAGCTGAGCAGCGCTGCCACCAGGGCCATGGCCAAGGAGGACAAGGGCAAGGCCCAGCATGGCTCAGCCTCACACAGAGGTGAGGGGGGAGCTGGGTCACTCTCTGGCAGGAGGAAGGCTCTTGTGCCAGCCTGGAGAGCCTGTGCACATTCCCAGGGAGCAGTTGTGCCCTGCAGGTGCCCCTGCAATGAGCTCTGCTGCTCCCAGTGCCCCGTGGAGCTGGAGGGCTGCTCAGCCGTGGGGCAGGGACAGGAGCAGGAGGCTGCATGTGCAGCTGAGCCCTTCCTGGAAAGCACAGGGCTCTGGGCTCCCTGCTGTCCCAGGGCAGCCCAGAGGCCAGGCTGTTCCAGTGGGAGCTCTTTGCCAGTGTCAAGGGNCCAGCAGGAGCATGTTTCCCTGTGCTGCTGTTTAGAAGTGTCCAGGAAGTCTGCTCCTGTGAAACATGGAGCTTCAGATGCTTTAGGTTTGCATTGCAGCTTCTGCTACATTTTGTGTGTCCATTTTGCAGACCTGGCTGACTGCAGTGCTCCCAAGGAGGTTACCCTCGGGTCAGAAGTTTCCCTGCCAACTTCCCAGATGCTCTTTTCTTTTGAGGCCTTGCTTTCCATCCAGAACTGCCCTCCTTTCTGAAAGCCCATATCTGACTCTCCTATATTATTAACCTGACTGTTCTGCAGGGGAAAAAACTCCTGATTTAGGACATTGAGTTTTTTTCTACTTGCTGCCACTTGATTTTATCCTCTGTGAAGTTATTGTATAGAATGTTTAGTTCTCTGCATAAGAGCAGATAAGAACCTCTGTCAAGAGCTATCTCCATCTCTGCCCTTCTCTATCAAACACAGAGGCTCTCCAGCATCCAGGGGCTGCGGCCTTCATCGTGCAGAAGGCTTCAATCTGCTGCCAACAGAGTAATGTCATGTCTGCTGCCAGTACGCCACCCATTGGGAGAGGGTCTAAGCATATGTACCTTGCTGCTCTCATACAGAATCTCTGTGTCTTATGAGAGCTCTGCAATCTGGAACCTGCCTTGCCTGGTACCCAGCATGGCATTTCTGGGTGATTGAAGTGTGCCAGAGATTTACAGGAACCTTTGTTTCCATTACCAGGCCTCCCACTGAGCCAGACCAAGGAGATGGGTCATCCCACCAGTCCTGGCCTTGCCAGTGACGAAGAGCTGAGGGATGCCTTTGGAAAGGTAAAGGATAAGGGATAAGGGATGGGCCGACTTCTTTTCCAGTGGCTGTTTAGTGCTTGGCCCAAAATCATCATCTTCTACTCCTGGGGGATGGGGATTCTCTTGGGAATATATTTGACAGCCACAGAGCAATTGGTTGATTGTTTCCTGTGGTGTCAAGGTCACTGCTTTGGAGATGCTGCTAAGCTCATGCCAGAAGCATTCTTTATGTGCAAAGGCTGTTTTTGAGAAGTTCTAAAGGGCAGAGCAAACTACACACCAGTGAACGTGGGCAGAGTGAACCCTTGGAAGCAGAGAAGCAAAGATTCTCATGTTGTGTGCAAGCAAGGCTGCAAGCTCAAATGGGAGAGTTTGATTTTTTCCTGGTTACCTTTCTGGCTGTATCTCACAGCCCTCTTCTTCTCAGACCTTCTGCTCATTAACATCAATGTTTCTGCAACTTATTTTCACATGACTCCTCTGCTTGCTCTCCTGGTCTCAGAGACCAAGTCTTTCAGAGTCCTTGTGAGCTGAGTCCTTCAGAAGCCAGGAAGTGAGAAACAGCTGCAGTTCCCAGCCATGAGTGTTAAGCAGCAGCTAATTGTCCTTCCTTGCTCTGTATTGCACATGGTTTTTGTTCTGCCATGGCCTGTGGGAGCTGAACTGCCTGCTCGCTGCTCACATGAGCTCTTTGTCTGTTTTGGAGCACTCCTAGGACTTTGATGCTTCAAGCAGGGCTTCCTGACACGGGTGTCACTTGGAGCAGTGTAAGGTTGTGGCACAAAAGCGTTCCACCTCACTGTGTGTAATTGCCAAGGTGAGGAGGGGAGACATTCACCCAAAACTACTGGAATGTATATGGAGCTGCATTAAAGGCCATGGCACTCTACGGACTCTGTGCCCCTGAGGAGATCTTGTGTCTGGTTTGTGTGCCTCTGCTTACAGTCTGCGACCTGTTTCCATTGCAACTAGATCCGTGCTGCATTGTGCAGGCTGGCTCAAGAGAACCTGGACCGGAAGGACACGGAGCTTTTTGAGAATGAGATGGAGAAAAGGCGACAAGAGGAAATGTCCTTGCAGCTGCCTCCACAGACAGCTGACCCTGGGGATGCAGCTGAGGCAAGTAAGTGGTGGCTACATTTGCGGTCCTCTTTGACAACTTGCTTGCCCTTTCCACAGTGTTGCAATCACGCTGGGGGCTGTTCTGCTTGCATCTGAGTGGAAGCTTGCAGAGGATTTATTTCCATTCCCCAAAGAAAAATACAGAGGCACAAAAGTGTCTTGACCATGGCCTGACTGAGTCAGCAGCAGAATATCAGCTTCCCACCTTCACCTCTGAAATCTTTCAGGAGTAGAAAATTCTGTCTTGCAAAGTTGACTGGGGCTTCAGACTCTCTCCTGGAGAGCAGCCTCCAGGGAAGGTGAGTCCAAAAGAATGCTTCTCAAGCAAGGTGCAACCTGGAAGAAACAAACTTCGACACTTTTTAACAAACACCAGAGATCCTTCTCCCACCGCTCTGTCCTGTGGGGCAGGGGCTGTGGAGCTGTGCTGAAGCCCCGATCCAGAGCTCCTGTTGTGGGCCCAGGAGCCCCCAGCATTCCCAAGGGAATCCCGGGCAGGGGCCCTGCCTGCAGGGCTGTGTGCACTGGCCCCAGGGTGGCAGCAGGGACCTTAGGAGGCAGCACTCAGCCCGAGGGCATCACCCAAGGTTATCTGCACTTGCTTTTGGTAGCTTCCCCAGCCAGCCCCTGAAACAGGAAAACAAAAGCAAAGCAATCCTGGGTTTTCCTTGTTTCCTAGAGGAAGCGTCCCGACAATTTGGTTTTAAACTAGAAGAGGGTAGATTTAGATGAGATGGGTATTAGGGGGAATTTTTACAATGAAGGGGATAAAACGCTGGAAGGCTTTGCCCGCAGACGCTGTTGTTGATGCATCCCTGAAGGTGTTCAAGGCCAGTTTTTCTGAACCAGAACCTGATCTAGATGATGATACCCCTGCTCACAGGGCTTGGACTAGGTGGTGTGGTGGTTAAAGGTGCCCCAACTCTTCAAGGATTCTGTGATTCTGGGATCATTGTCCCATGTTCTTTGGGAGTTCTTTGGGATAACGAAGAGATGTTACTCAAGTCCAGCAAGTTTTCTGGCCCTTTCCATCGTCACTGTGTCCAGCCCCCTCCACTTACAAGCTCCTCTTTGGTCCCTGCAGGCTTTAGCCTACCTCTTGTCCATGGCACAGCTTCCAGTGTGCAGAGAAAACATCCTGGGGCTGCCTTGAAGAAGGAGGTCTGGAGGAAGCAGGACAACGTGCCCTTACTGCCCAATCTGCCCATCATCCATGGGGCTGGCAGCTTCCCACGCACCTCCTCAGGTGAGCCTGCTCCCTGGCAGCTGTTTCCCACAGGGGTTTTTCCTTGCACAAGGAGCACAAACTGCCTCCTGCCTCAGCCGGCATGGCTGGGATCTTGGGTCCATAGTCTGTCCTGAGAATGAACAGCAAATCTACTTTGGAGTTGCTCCATTTTGGAGCAGTTGGTTCTTGGAGATCCACTGGAAAGTTGAGCTGAAGAAAGTAGTGGTAAAGGCCTGAGCTCTGGCTTTTGCCCACCGTGATATTTCAAAGCACAGCACTGGTGCTGCCAGGAGGCAGCTGTAAGTGCAGGGATGAGCTGGGGGCAGTCAGCCAGGGTGTGCTCCCTGTGCACCTACGAGCACCACCACAATCAGTTGTCCACTCCCCATCTCAAAGGCCCTCTGCCTGTGCTGCTGTCTGGCTCTGCAGGCAGCTTTTCTGCTCTCCCAGCAGGGGTGGTCTCTGCAGGGCACTCAGCACTCGGTGCAGTCGTGCTGCTGCTCCCAGAAGGGCCCGAGGGCTCCTGGCTGCCCCATCCCAGGGCCTGCAATGCCCAGAGGGAGCCAGCAGTGCCTCCTGTGTCACCCCACCCAAATACAGCGGCCATGGGAAGCAGATGACAGCCAGGAGGGGCTGCCTGGTGCTCCCAGGCTGTTTGCTGCCTGCAGCAAATGCACAACAGAGAGTTCCTAGTGGCTCTTGTCTCTCCTCTGTGGGTAGCCTGCCTGTGCTCTGATCCCAAGTAGAGTGAGATAAGAAGAAGGGAGATGGGAATGACACTTTGAATGCTCTTTTCGAGTGATGCTGCTTCCATGTTCAGAAATGACCAGACCTAGGGTGACGTGGCTCTCCGCTTCCATTCAGTCTAGATGTGTGTGTCTCCATACTTGTGCAATGACACCACTGATGTCACTAATGGCTGGGGGACATCAGTGACGTCCAGATTAGCTCTCTTCTGAATGTTTTTGATGTTATGGTTCCTCTATGCTTTGTGAGAAGGTGCAAGGTAGCACCAAAACCGTGCAGAGTCTAGAGCAGTTCATCTAGATTTTGTGCAATGTTTATTCCTCCACCGTTTTAGACAGCTCCGATGTTTTCATGTACACATTAGAAAAGGAGCTTTGGAGTGCATGAGGTGAAATTTTTGATTGACAGTGCTTTCGATGCCAAATGGGTTTCCTAGGAAATGCATATATCAACTGAATTTTCTCATACCTGGTAAATTGATTATCAAAAGAGTGGGTCCGCCCACAATTTGCATCTGTATTTGCAAACTTTTATCCCCAGAGTGCATTTGGAAGGCTTGTTCTCAGCTGTCTGGGCTGGAAATGTAGGCATTTTTCCACAGGAGAAAGCTTAGGCACTGCACAGTGTGCAAACACGTCCATTTGATGACAAATAAATTTCACCTCAGCATCTCTGAAGTACAGCCAGTGTGTAGCTGTGAAAGGGTAAAGATTCACGATCCTTGGAAAGAACCAAATCCACAAAGTCCTCCTTTCCCCATAGTAGGCTGAAATGTAGGTGCCCTCAGCTGCCTGCTGCCTAGAACACTTGGAGTCAGAGCAAGCAGAGGCGCTGTCAGGTGTGCAGGGTCAGGTCTCGCTGTTCCCTGGAGCTGCTCCGTGGCGATTCCGCCGGGCCCCGCAGGGCTGGGCTGGGCAGGCTCGGCTTGGGGCTGTGGCCAGGCACTGCAGGCCTTTCTCCGGGAGCTGCAGGGAGCCTCTGCCCTCAGGGCTGGGGAAACGAGGGCGCTGAGCCAGGAGAGGCACCCGAGGGGTTCCCTGCTGGGGCAGCAAGTGTCTGGCAGGGAGCGGGAGCTGTGCGGCCTCAGGAACCGCCTGCGGCCCTTGGGAGCCGTGTGGGCAATGTCGGCTTCGGCCCGGAGCCGTGCCCGGCTGTGGGGGCACTGCTGGGAGAAAGCAGGAGCCCGAGGAGCCGGGCAGCAGGGAAGGCCCTGCCCCAGGGCCAGCGTGTGCCCCACGGAACCCCGGCCGGGAGATGGGGCTGCAGCGGCTCCATGGCGAGTGCCCTGCCCGGGCTGCAGCTCAGCCCTGACCGACCCTCTCTCCTCACAGGGACCTCGCCCGAGGCCACACGGGCCGAGCGCCCGGAGGAGCCGCTCCCTGGGCACGGGCAGAGGGGCTCGGCCTCTCCTGACCCGCAGCAATCCCTGCTGGAGGCGCTCTCCCTGCTCGGCAGCGATGACTGGTAAGAAAGGCCCGTTCCCTCTGTCTCCGTCTCAGCCTTAGGGCAGGTTACAAGTGAATCTGCCCGGTGCCTCTGAGCCCCGAGAGCCCAGAGGGCCCAAGGGCACAGGTGAAAGCAGTCCAGAGCAGGGAGAGGAGAAAGGTGGGAGAGCTGCCTTTCCTTGGCCTTGGCCTTGGTCTGCAGCACTGCTCCAGCTCCAGCAGGGCCCTGCCGTTCCCTGCCTTTGCCTGCTGCTCCGTGGAGCTGCAAAGGAACTCCTGAGGGAAGAGAGGAAGCTGTGGGACAAGGGGATTTGCTGCCTGAAGCCAGAAGCAGGATGGCAGCAGTTCTGAGTGTAGAGATTTGGGTGCCTTGGGGCACCGGCTCAGTGGGACTGGATAAGATTTCTCCCTAGTCTAGTGCTGCTGACAGCAATGGCAGGTGAGAGGGTCTCCCTGTGACCTCCTGCATGTGAGTCCCAGCAGCAGCTCCAGGGAGTTGCTCTTTCTGAGAAATGGACTGAGTTGTGCTTTAAAATCCCTCAGCCCATCCTTACTCCTGAAGGGCTCATGGCAGAAGAGGAGGAAAAAGAAAGAAAATCCTCAAGGAAATCTTGCACTTTTGGAATTCAGCTTTTTCCTTCTCACTGCTTCATATGGGCCTGAGATGTTTTGTCAACAGTCACAATGTGTCCCAAAATCAGACAGAGGCAGGACAAGGCCCAGAGGTGATAACCCTACAAATGTGAGGTGATATTGGTTGACTTTTTGATGTCTGGGGTAGCATCTGCTCACTGGGAGATGCTTCATTCACACAGGAATAAGAACGGAAAGTCTGCCACGGGCACCTCCTTGTGCAGTTGCCTTTCTGTCTTCTGCTTTCTCTTCCCCACTTCTCTTTGGTGCCCTGGGAGGTGCAGGGAGCTTCTGCAGGTGTGTGGGGATGACACTCAGGGCTGCCTGTGGGATTGGTCGCCAGCCCTGTGCTGCAGCCCTGATGCCTCACACACCTTCCTGCAACTCAGGGCCAGAACAAAGCAAGTGCTTTGAACCTTTAAATAGCAGGTTGCTGTTGTAGGGGTAATTGTAGCTAGGGGGTTTTGGGAAAAACCAGGTGCGGAATCTTCTGGGCCATCCTGCTGCCTTTTTGGGAATGTGTGAGAAGGAGGGGTGTGGGTGACAGACAGGCGTGGACTGTAGAGTGAAAACTCAGTTCCAGAGTGCCAGAGCAGACTGTCAGTGCTGAACCTCCTGCTGGGGCTGACACAGAAGGAAAATGCCCCAGTAACAGCACGATGGGACTGCGTCTCAGGGACAGGTATAGGCAGGTGACAAGAAACAGCAGCATGGCCTGGTCTCACACCTTCTAGGAAGCCGTGACACGGGGACTTCATGTGCCAGAGATTTCAGAGAGGCTGTCTTCTTAAAACGGCCACAAATGAAGACCCTGAAACCCCTCTCTTTGCCCCTTGGATTGGTGTCTGCTTTTGACAGCCACAGCATCCTGTGGGAAGGAGTTCCACGATTTCATTCAGTACCCCTTGAAAGGCTCCCTCCATTGTTTGACTGAGCTGCCAGCCTGGTAATTTCAGAGGGTGCTGCCTAGTTCTTGGTTGGAGGGAAAATTCAATCTTTTTGGCACTTGCCTTTCAGGGAGCTGAAGGAGAAGGGACTCTTCAGCATCAAACACCTGGCTGGGTCCCACTCAGATGTCCTGCTTTGCAGACTTCATGACATTTGCTTGGCAGCTACCAGGGAGGTGAGGACACTGCCCTGAATTGTTGCCCGTACTTCTTACGTGGTGTGTGTATGAAGAGATGTGCATGTTGACCTCTGTGTGTGCTCAGGGATTGCCTTCATTTCTCTTTTGATATTTCTAATGTCTGTCAGCTCTCTGTAGGATCTGCGAGTACACGTAGCTGGATTTACTGGCACGTTGGGTATCTGACACTCGTCTTTCAGGCAGGCGCCATTATAATGCAATGTGCAAATGCAGAAACTGGGACATTAATTACTTTATTTCCAGAGTCCTAATCTCTGCCTGAGCTGTGATTCAACACTGCAAATTAGTCTGTAGGCCTGAGCCTGTGTTTTCTGTTTCCCAGCTGAGTGCTTCAACTTCTGGTGTTGCTTTTTTGAACAGGAGCACATGACTCTTTTGTCATTATGACTTGTGCCTCTATGGTTTGAAAGCAGCCCTTGCTTAAGTAAAGTGCTTTGGTGAAATGTTTTTTTTTCAGGCCTCCAGTAAGCAGGTCTGAGGCCAGAAATTGGTGCCAGATTAAGTGCCTTTCTGTGCTTGAGATCCTCTGCTCTTTTTGTGCTTTCATGTTCTCCTGGACCCAGCGAGAAGTGTTGTCATTTCCTGGGGCTTCTGTCTAAGGCAACAAGTTTTCTTTTCAAGGTGATTCTTCTGTTTCCCCTCATGACTTCCCCAGGTGACCAACCTCCGCTCCAAGGTGTCCTACTCTGCAATTGTCACTCTGGGAGAGCTGTTTGCCACCTTCAAGAAGGACATGGACTCTGAGGTGGATGAGGTTGCTCGGGTCCTGCTGCAGATGGTGCGGAACTCCCCCGAGTTTGTCCAGAAAGCCGCCACTCAGACCCTGGGGCTCATGGTGGCCAATGTGGCTCCTGCACGAGCAATGGCTGCTCTCATGGACAGTGGCCTACGGTAGGTTCTCCTTCTTTTCCTGCTATTGCTCTCCTTCTAGTGAGGGGGTGGGGAGAGGGATGAGAGAAAGAATGGGAATGGTGGGAGGGAAGGGTCCTGTATCCTGCATCTTCCGTGAACTCAATGACTCGATTCTCCGATCAATCTCATTTCTTTCCTCTTGTCACCTCTTTCTACCCTGCTGCAGCCTATTAGTTCCCAGAATCCCAGGACTGTAGAATACGGGGAGTTGGAAGGGGCCCATCGGGATCATGGAGTTCAGCTCCTGGCCTTGCACAGGACCCCTCAAGGGCCGCACCACGTGCCTGAGATTGTTGTGCAAATGCTTCTGGAACTCTGTCAGGCTTGGTGCTGTGACCACTGCCCTGGGGAGCCTGTTCAGTGCCCAGCCACCCTCTGGGGGAAAACCTTTTCCTATTTTCCCCTAAACCTCCACTGACTCAGCTTCCTGCTGCTTCCTGGAGTTTTGCCAGTCTGTCAGAGTTTCCTAGATTTGGTGAATGGTGGGGAAGTGAAAGTGCCTGCAAAGGCTAAGGATAGATCTTTGTGCTTTTGTGGAAAGAGGGACAATTGCAATTGCAGCTGTGAGCGCTCTTCGATATTTCACAGTGCTATCCACAGAGGCCCTGGGAAAAACCACGCATCCTCACTATGCCATTCACTTGAGAAATCAGGAGGGACCTGCTGGGGTGTGGAGCACATGGGGGAGAATGTGCTGGGTGTGGCACAGCCTGCACAGCAGGTGCAGCTCCTGCCCAAAGGAGTCTTGTATGACTGTCTTGGCCTTGGAGCTCTACTTAACTATTTCTATTTAAACTGATATTTCATGTTAGCCTTGAGATGCTGAACCACTTTACAGGCACCTTCACGGGCCAACTGCCATGGGACAGCTGAAGCAAATGCTGCCTTAAAAAAGTGTCGGTGCTGGACCTGGGAGTTCCCAAGAGACACTCCCTAGAACAGGACAACCAGGCTAAAGTGACTGCCACCCTTTCCTCAGCTTTGCAATAGGATAAACCCTTGCCAAGCCTCACAGAAGAAACAGGCTGCACTGCTGGATATTCTGCCACTTCACACCCCACAGCGTGTTTTCCCTGCATTTGTTTTTTCCAAAGGTCTGCAGATTTGGGGATAAATGGGCGAAAGAACCTCAAGCCTTCTGTGGCCCTGTGTAGTGGGTGCCCTCTGATGGGTCAGCCTGAATTGTCTTGAATTTCTAAAGAATTCCTATGTAATCAATTTCTTTAATCTTTCTCAGAGTAAATTTTGGGAAAGCAATTGAGTATCAGATGGTGCAGGGAGACTGAATTCCTCCGTCTTCTTTGCAGGCAGTCCTTCTGTACAACGCTAACTTTGTGTTTATCCGAGGACAGAACCTTCTACAGGTGTCTACAGTTGCACAGAGAAGCTAGACCTCCTTCCCTCGGCAAGGACAGGGAGAGCATGCTCTGGGCTCTGGCCAAGGCCTGTGCTGCTGTCCCTCCTTCTCCCTGTGCCCCAATGTCTGCTCTCTTCTTCCCAGGAGCTGCCACATCCAGGTGCGGAAGTGTGTGGCCGAGCTCCTGCTGTCCTTGATGCAGAGAATTGGGGTCACGAGGCTCGCAGGCACACCCAGGGCTGAGAGGCTGGCACACGTGGCAGGGAAGCTTGCTCAGGACTGCAACAAGGACACGAGGTAATGGTCTCCATTTCACCTCCTAAAACAGGAAAATTGTTTGGCGTCTGGCTATAAAGGGTAAAAGCACAAAAGAGTGGGAACTAAAGGAAATACCGAGTTGCCTAACTGTGCGGGTAAGGGTCGTGGAGTGATGGAATAGGCTGAGTTGGAAGGGATCCATCAGGGTCATCGAGTCCAGCTCTTGACCATGTGCAGGACACCCCAAGAGTCACTCGCTGTGCCCAAGAGCATTTTCCAAAGGCTTCTTGAGCTCTGTCAGGCTTGGTGCTGTAACCAGTGCTCTGGGCTGCCTGGGGAAATGACTGTGCTGGGCAATGTGAGGTCGACCAGCAAGAAGGAGCACTGCCGACTTCCTGTGACTTGAAGGATTCTTTGGTGAGATCAGAAAAGCTCAGATTAGCCAGTCAAACAGTTTTGTTTGGCCTTAGGTGTACAACATCAAGCCAAAGTGTTGGCTAATGTTCATCACTGAAGGATCCCAAACACCTATTTCTCGCTAACTTAAGCCTTTTCTAGAAATGCTTCAGGGATCCTTAGCCAACGTTTTCAGTCTTTCTAAACCTCTTCTGCAGATTTCTCGAATGCTGTTATGTGTGGCTCAATGACTTCCAAATTTCTTTGTAAAGAAAACTGTGGATTCCTGGTGGCAAAATCAGCTCAAACCACCAAAATCCCCTTACTTTGGTGATTGAATTCTCATTAATAGCTGCCAAGAACACAAGAGCAACTAGCTGCCCCTGTGCGTAGATGTAGTATAGAATGATCAAAAGTAAGCATGAAGTGTTTTGTCCGGGCGTCCATGCCAGTTCAAGAAAGGCAAAATATTGTGCAATGGCAGCAAGAGTTTACTAATAGAATACTCTGACAACAAAGCAGATGTGTTTTGATTGTTCCCTGGGGTCCTTCCATCCCACAGAAGCACACCCACGGTTTCAGAGTGAAATGGTATTTTTCTGTTGCCTCACGTTCTCCTCTTGCCTCTTGTGTTCAGCTGACAGCTCTGAGCAGTAACAAGTGGAGGTAAATGTCTGTCTTTGCTGAGTAGGTAATGCTTTGTCACGCAAGGATTGCACGTGAGGAGTTTAGGCATCAGCCTCTTCTCTTCTGTTAACACCCTTCCTTTGTTTGTTCACTTTTCTTTCTTTTCCTTCCTTCCTTGCATCCTTCCTTAGGCATTACGGACAGGAGATGGTGAAGATGTTGCTGAATGATGAAAAATTTAAAAGGCTTTTGGAACAATCTCTTTCCACCCATGACCTGGAAGATATTATGACAAGAATTAAGAAGAAAGTAAGTGCTTGGCAGGAGAAATATCTCCTTTGTGCAAGTATTGTCACTGCTAATATGAGATCAAACATATCTCATCTGTATTTATCTTGTTCCTCTTCTGCTGAATCATTTTGCTCCTGGGAATGAGCTGTTAATCCCCAGACTGTTTATCTGCACACCAGAAAGGAACTGATATTATTAGGGGAGAAGTGGGGTTTTGAATCTTCTGAATATTGGTCACAAACAGGAAAGGGGAAGAGGAGAAAATGGGTTTCATATTGAAGTATAAGCCCCCACTGTGTGCTCTTCCTACTCTGCCCCCAGTAAAGCAATTCAGTGAGAATAGTGCTGCTGAAGGTAACAGAGCCTTTGTAAAAGACACCAGAAGTAGTAGTACCATGAAAAATTCCAAATATACAAAAGATGTCCAAGTCAGTCCTAATGACAACAATTGCTATCTGTCTTCTGGGAATACTGCCCTGCTGTCAAGCCCTGTGGAGCTGGAAGAAGCTTGGTGAATCCACCTACATCCAGTGGAAAATAATTTGGGGTTTTTTGGGAATTTTATTCTTTTTATCTGCATTATAAAGGGAAGGGAGTATGACTTTGTGCAGGAGGAGGGAGAGTGTGTGGTGAATCAAACCAGCTTCCAACACAATGGGCCAACACCAAAAGAGTCCAATTTTTTTTGCCGCTTCCTTTGAGAACACTTGATGCCTACCAGTTTGCATTATTCCCATTTATGCTCAAGACTAATGAATTTGGGATTTTAGACTGCTGCTCAGTATGGTAGCACCCATAACCTGCCGTGGGCTATTGGAAACGGAGAGTTGGCATCATTGACTCTCTGGTCTGTTTATTTCTGTAAATTAGGAAATGTTTCCCTAAGCCTTGGTAACAGTGATCCTGGTTCTAACTTGTGTTTTAAACAGAGAATTTGCTATTTTCTATTCTAAAGATTTACAGGGTTTCTCTATGTTTTTGTAGGGTATGGAAAACCAGAAGGGTGACCACCCCCCTGTCAAGAAGGCGGAGAAGAAGAGGAACGATGACTCGAAGAAGCTCCAGGCCACATTGCCTCCTAGTCAACGGTACTGAGGGTTTTGTTAGATGTGACACAGCACATGACAAGCTTTACATGTCTGTTCCTCAGGAAGATCTTTCTGGCAGAGATGACCTGTGCCAGAGATTGTTTCCTTTCCCTGCAAATGCTCCATGATAAAAAAATGTCTACTATTGCATTACGCTGGACACAGCTCCTCTGATATTCCTGCCCTCGATGCTGTTTGCTTGATGGACAGCATGTTTGGTTTATTTCCCCCTGTGCTGCAATCAGCGTTTAGGACAGGAATTTGGTCCTTGCTGTCTCTTCATGCCAGTGGCAGAGCTTCTTGTACCTGTTCTCCCCTGATAACAGAGGGGATTTCTTTAGCTCTGTCCTGCTCAGATGTGGCAGGAAAGTGCCCACATGCCTCAGTAGCATAGCTAGGATCTTCCTGTGCTCATGGAAGAGACAGGTTGATCCAGGAGAATCGTTCCCAGTGGGTTTGTTAAACTGTGGATCTAGTCTCTAGGGAAGCAAACGTAATGTGAGCGCAGTGCTGGGACATCTGGCTTCTGGTTTTTTTCTCTGTTACCGATTTTTATATCTGGATGCTTCAGATATGCCCCTGTGCATCTGTTCAGATGCATCCCAGCTGCGTTTCCAGATTGTCATGCCTGGTGTAGAGACACTTCTCCAGAGTGATGAGTTTCCTTAGTATAAGACACACAGCTCCCATATGAGGAGGCATTTAAACGTGGGAGTAGTGTCTCTCTTTCCCCACAAAGCAATGTGACCTGGGTGCCTGGGAAGCCGTGTCACGATCCGCTAATGCAGGCGGGAGTTGTGATGGTTCGTTAACTGATCTCAGAGTGCAAAAACAACACCGAGGGGATTTCAGTATTCATCAAAACGAATGCACTTTTATTAGTGCTAACAGCAAATGCGACAGAAGGATTTGAAGGGAAATAAAGGACAGCGAGAAAAGAGAAAGTGGGGGTGAGTAATAGCTACCAACGGACAGACAAAATCCTCATGGTCCAGCCAATAAATCCATCTTCCATGGGGAGATCTCAAAGTCTTTGGTTAACTCAGGGGTCTTTATAGTAGTTTCCAAAGCGACAGGAAGTTGGCCAGAAGATGGGGAGATGGTTACGGTGTGTTTGTTTTGCGAGAACAAGAACAGGTACAGCCGTCAGCAAGTGCAGTGTTAATGAGAACAGGTACAGCCCACAGCAAGTGCCGTCTATTCACCGTGACTTGCCCATTGTTTCTGCTCAGGTTCTGATGGTCCGATGGAAATGCGTGCTAGATTTTTCCATAGAACACACCTACGGGCAACACTTGGCAAACATCCCACCTCAGCCAGGCCAGAACTCCGGTGTTGGGGTTTTAGAGTTCTTCAGGGATTTCGATCTATGTCCTTGACGATGGTTGTGAGGCAGATGAGAGATCTTCGGACTGTCTCTTACAAGCCATCTGAAAATAGATCAGATGCATCTCATCCTTGGTTTTCCTGAGTGAGCACCGGAGAGAATGTTACTTGCAGATCGTGTCCTGTAATGATTGTCATGAGGTCCACGTTGTTTTTCAGAGCCTCATGATTTTCTAGCTTGAAATGACACCATTAGGAAAGCTCCCCAAGATGTTTTGCTGACAATTATCTGAAGGCATTACCACCACCAAGTCGTAATTTGGTTTTATTTTCCAGGGTGAAGTCGACCTCTGATGGACGCCTCCCACAGCGCGCCAAAGCCCAGGTCACGTTACGTCCGGCTGTGGAGGAAGCGGAGCTGCTCCAGAAGCTTTACCATCTCCTGGAAGCCAAGGGCTTCCAGACACGGATGGAAGGAGTGGCACTCCTCCTAGACCTGTGCAAAAGCAGCCCCCAGCTCATCTCCACTAACATTGTCCAAGTACGTAGGGTGTCTTCACGGCTCCTTTCCTTTAGCTCCTTTCCCAAGCCTGTAGCAGTGAAGTTAATTTGGTGTGTCTTGGCACTACATCCTGCCTGTCTGGGACACGCTGCTCCCTCTTACGCAGACAAATTTAATTCAGGTCCAGGCTTCAGGATAAGTTATTTCAGTACAGCTATATTTGTCTGGCAGGTGCCTATTGATGCTCTTCATCAGATGATCACAGAATTTTCTGCTGCTGTAACTTCTGCTGTCTCCTCCTCCTCCCAGTTGGGCCAAGTGAAGGGAATCCAGCCACTGAAAGCATGGCAATTATTCTCTAGGTTAAAAATGAGTTTGCATGGGGAAACAAAAGCATCAGGCTGGGTTGGTTTCAACTCAGTTTTTTTAAAGGATACTTCAGTAAACTCCATCTTGTGTTGCACAAGCATAGCTCTGGCTACTCCTTTCCATCCTCCTCCCTATTCCTCTTGGTAAAAGCAGTGCTTAGCCTTCTTGGTTTGGTATTTTATTTTTTCTCTCTTTGGAAAATAAGGGAAATGACTAAGGACAGATCTCTGCCTTCGCCTCCCAGCAGCTGCTTTTTCCCTTTTCCCAGAAAATAGGGCCTAATAATGTGGCTGCCAAGGGACTGAACTTGCTTTAATGGGAGCTGTATAGCACATGAAATTTCAGAAGCCTACCTGTTAGTTAGACAGATGGTCTGCATCCTGGAAGAGTTGATCAGAGCCCTGCACTCTTCAGACAGAGGTTCTGAGACAGACAAAACACACCTTGGATCTCCTCCAGCCATGGTTTTGGCAAAATCCTAATTGTCCTCAGTACTTGAGGCAAGTGTCTAGAAACCCAGGCATTGTAAATATCTGCTTCCATATTTCTACAGAACAGATACGATTTTGCATTAATAACTGGGATTTATGTAATGACCTGTAGGGGGAGAGAAACACCATAGGAACTCTCCTGTCCCCAACCAAATCTCTTAATGAAAAATAAAAATCTTTCAAGCAGCGTGAGGTTGCGCAGCCTTTCCAGTGAGTGGCCCACAGGAAAAGAGTGAAATTGTGCAAGCAAGTGCTGAGCTGACAGAAAGGATCACTTTCCTCTTTTACACTGCTGAGTGCTCATTTCTACACCCGCCCCTTTAAACAAGGCCATTTGAATGCAGCTTTCATGTTGTTGTTCTCTTCACAGATTTTTGATCATTTTGTCCTGAGAATTTCTGACAGCCATAAGAAAGTGAAGCAGAAGGCGCTGGACGTGCTGGCAGAGATCATTGGCATCCTGGAAGACGCCCTGAACCCGGTGATCGTGGGTTTGGTGGAAGGAATAACAACCAACCTAAACTCAAAGGATCCCGGGGTTCGCACTGCAGCTGTGAAAGCCCTGGAGGAATCCATTGCTCATTTAGGTAAGGCTGACCCTTGACATGGACTCTCCTCAACTGTGTCTCTGCCTCTTGGACACAAGAGAACCCTGAGTGCCTTGACAGCTGTTGGTGTCTGTGCAATGCCCCAGCTGACATCCACCAGGAGCAGTGCAGGTGCACTCCTGACACACCAACCCCCCAGCGGGCTTGAATGTGCATCAGCATTCCCCAAAAGTCCCAGGAGCCCTTGGCTCTGTGCTGCTTGTCTGAAGAGGAGGTCCCGGACTACAGCTTTGCCAGAATTCAGAGGCCAAGGGGTTTTGGAGTTTGCTTGGGCCCCATTTGACTTCCCAAATGAACAGCTTTGCTGTTGGCGTGAAGGGACACTGGCCCATCAGAGCTTCTGCAGAACAGCCTCCTGGCAGGCTCTGCATTGTAGGCATTAGCTGCCTATTTTCTACCTTTCTTCTTTGTCTTCTTTTGTCAAAGAGGAACTTATGATTCCCCAAGTTCATTTCTTTATAAGAAACAGGTATAAATCCAGCTGTCAATGATGCCTTGTTTCACGTGTCATTTTACATGGGTCAAGGAGGCCATAGCAAATACCTACCTAGGCAAGGGCTGCTGTAAATTCCTTTGCCACCCAGATTTATGTCAGCTCTGAAAATGCCACACTGGGGAAACATGCCTGAAGAATGGAGTGTTGAAGGGGCAGGTCTTCAAGGGGAGTTTCTACTTTCTCCACCTCAGGTGCTCTGTGAACTCATGAAGTGCCCGACTCAGTGCCTTCCTGTGTCCCAAGTATGGGCTTCTTCCTGTTTGCTTTGGGATGCAAAACCTTGTCACTGATGACGTGTGATTGAACCCCTGAGGTCCCTGATGGGAACTGTTTAACACAGCTCCTGGTACAGTAGGCAGATTTGGATCTACGAATGTGAAAGGAGATCTTTTAGTTTGGAAGTTAAAATCCTCCCAAGTAGGCTGGAAGGAAAGAAGAAAAGGATTTAAAACTCATCAGCAATTTACTTGATTTTATACAATGGGGTTGCTTCTGCCCTTTCCCTCCCCACTGTCCCTTCTCCTGTGACCTCAGAAGAGTGAGCAGAAAGGTGTGTTTCTCTTGTAGATAAAGTATCACTGATGAAAGAGTTCAGCTACCAATGGAGTAAACTGAGTGGCCAAGCTCTGCTGGATGTCACGGAGCGTATCACAGGTATGGCCTCCCCTTCCAAGCCCAGAGGTTTTCTGAGGGAGTATTTACAGGGAATGCCTGTGAATAGACAGTGGAATAGCTCCTCCAAACCAGGAGGTGCTGAGCTTGTCCCTCCTGCCCCATAGCCCTGGCAGGTGTATTGGGCAGGTTTTCCCTGGCTGCTGCAGAGGTGTGCAGTGTCTGAGATGGGCCTCGGCCCTGAGCTCTCACTGGGGCCTTTCGGAACCCACCTCCATGAAAGGGAGGGGTTAAAATACCCAGCTGGCTCCACTCTTGGAAGCTCAGGGACATCTGCGATCCTTTAGGGAAAATGGTGGCAAATGCTGTTTCAGGGCATCAGTTAGTTTTGTCCTCCCAGAATTCTTGTTTTGCTCTTGGAAAGCTTTGAGGCTGAATCGTGCAGAGCCTGGGGGTCAGAGCTTAGGTCAAACCTCAACCCTCACATCAGAGGCAGGGATTAGTGCAAGGCAGCCTTTGGGGCAGAGGGGCAGAAGCAGAGTGCTCAGGCTCCCTACCTGTGCTGTCCAAGTGGCATTGGACATTTCAGGCTGTGCAAACAGTGTCTTCCTTGGTCAGTGCTGTCCAAAACGCTACAAATCAGCTGATAATTGATTGCTCAGAGGAGCTTGCTATGTCAGCAATAGCTAAGGAATGGAAGAATGATAATCTCAATAGATAGTAGAGAGGACGATATATAGCCTTGCTTTAACTGGGGCTAAATCCACTGCTAATTATGCCAACATCTTTAAATGCAAGGCTTAATGCACTTTGTGTCTTCGTTAGGAATCTGAAAAGGGCATGTTCAGCCATTTGGAATGGAACAGAGAGTTTAGTTTTGCAGTTATTTTGATCTCTCTTTCAAATAGAGGAACTAAGCATAAATTAGGACTACTTTAGAAAGAGCAGATCTCTGAGATTTGGAAGGAACAGACCGCACTTTCTCTTCTCAAGTTCCATAGTGACCAATGCCTTTATTTACATTTAAACTCCAATTAGCTCCCCTTGTAAAATGCTAAGCAGGACCCTTGTCCTGCTTAGCAGAATTGGTGTGGGGTACTTTCAGGAGCTGTTGAAATGTTGATGACTGCTGGTGGATTAACAGCATAGAGAAAAGGAAGTCTCTTCCACCACATAATAATAAATGGCTACTACGTAACATTTTGCCTGATCAGAAAATCAGAATGGTCTCCAGAGCATTTCAGGTTTGGATCTGTCAGCCAACTCTGCCGTGCAAGGAGCCCGTTGGTAGTAAAGTTTTGTCTGTGTTTGATACAGTTCAGTTCAGAAAAGGAGCAGAGAGCAGATTAGAGAGACAGTGTGAGAAAAGTCTCATGTTTTGGTTCCATTTCATTTCCCTGGGTAGCATTTTTCTCTCTCTATGCCCCTATTTCAGTGCACATAGTAAGAAAAAAATGTCATTAACATTGGGAGGGGAAATGCCATTAAAATGTGGAGATGCTCAAATGCCACGGCAATGGAGTCTGGGTAATTATCTAAGACCCCCTGAGGGGTGAAACAGCTGTTTGTTAGAAGCCACAAAAGCATTCTGCCAAAGACTCCAGCTAGTCACTGATGTTTCTAAGCCAAGTGCCAAGCAGCACCCATCTCTGGCGGGCTGGAGTTTGAAAGTGTGCTCCCGTGCTGCCCTTTGCTGTGTGCCACTGAGCAAAGGCAAGAGCCAGCTCAGACTTTTGGCACTTGACATCAAAGGTCATGAAAATGGAATCATCCATTTTATTAGAAATCTCTCAATTGCCTCTCTATGGTGCATTTCAAAATCTTCAGTGTGGGTTTAGACAATTGCTAAAAGGGAAAAATAGCAATTTGACATTTCAGTCACTGTTCATGTAGAAACAGCTTGTGAGATAATTTAGTAAAGGTACAAAGGTACAAAGTCTGCCAGGCTCTGTTTGAGAAATTAGTGCTGAGGGGTTTGGTGGTTGTGTTTTGGTGAGGATCTGCTGCTTTGCCCCTTTATGGATCACGGGGCTGTGTGTGCCGTTTTGCTGATGTGAGCCAGAGAGGCTTCCAAGAGGCCAGACTAGAGGTGGATCCTTGTTTGCGTTAAGGCTGGTGGTGAAGCAGCTCGTGTCTCTCTCCCGGCAGTGCTTGTGGAATGGGTTTATCCCAGGAGCCCTGAGGCCGTCCAGCGCTGCGCCCTGCCCGTGCTCTGGTCCTTCCTGGGGAACAAGGCGCTGCCCGTCCGGAGTGCCAATGTCCGCGCCGTGGCCGCCAGGCTCGCCTCTGCTCTCTACAAGGTGATGGGCACCAAGCTGAAGAGGCGTGCTGCCAGCCAGCCCCCACACGTCTGGGAAAACCTCACCAACATTTTGCGCTGGTGAAGGCTGGATGTTCTCCAGGAAGCAGACAAAGCGCTGGGTCGAACACCTCCGGATGTGACTTCTGAGCTGTGCCAAAAATGACAGAATACTAAGGCAGGGTGAGCATCTGCCCCCGCCGCCTCCTGTCCAGAAGAGCTCTTTTCTCCAAGCTCAGGAAGAAGCTGCTGCCTGTCCATGGAGTGACTGAAGAACAGGACTGAGACATTACACTGTATAGCTAGACATGTACATATATTTTATACATGATTTATGCACTAGGCTTTTTAGCTAGAGAGATGTACATATGTTCTGATACAGGATTGATGCATTAGGATTTATAGCTAGAGATGTACATATGTTTTGGTGTTTAGCTGTAGGTTGGAATAAATGTGTTTTATTGTATATTTTAAATTTTGATGCTGTATTTTTAATTGTATATTTTTTAATGGTTTTTTTAAAAGATTTTAAATAAAATAAGTTTTAAAAAACCAAGCAGAGATTATCAGGGTGCAGCTCACTTGACGTGCCACTGTCTCACCACATCTTTTCCTTGCTGGGTCTCTTGTTTTATGGTTTGCCATGTTATTTTTGTGTCATTTGTGCTGCTGTTTGTGACATGGCATTACAATGGGGTCATCTACGGACATGTTTAGGGGACAGTGGACCCAAAACATCCTGTATAGTCAAAAGTTTTCTACCTAGCTGTGTTCTTTGCTCACAAAAGGCCTGAGCAAAGAAACAAAGAGAAGTGTTGCTAAAGGCCAAAGCTTTGCTCCTTTGCAATCTCACACTGATCTGGCTCAGAGGTGTCTGCAGTCACAATTTCATAGGGAGGAAGAGGTTGTGTATTTCACTGGGAAAAGATGCACTGCTTTGGAATAGTCATCTGTATGTACATTTATCCAGCCAGCAGTCCAACTGGGTTCTTTGGGACTTGTTTGCAGAAGGATGAGTGGACTGTGAGGCCAACGACGAGTGACAAGTTTTCCTCAAATCTGTCTGTTCTCCAGCCTGGGTGCCATTCAGCCCAGGGCTGTGGGATAATACTGTAGTACATCCCACATTCTGCCTCTTAGAAAATTTGGCTGTCTGGATGGGGAGGCTGCGCAAGTCCCTCCCTACACAAGGTCTCCTTGCACTTTTGTGTCTGGGTTGGTGTTGTATCCTCAGAAGAAGCTCTGGAGGCTTTTCAGTGTTTGTCCCACTCCATGAACCTCTTGCAGTCTTCATCTTGGTTGTTGATATGGACTTTTAAGCTTATGGTACATTTAAGCACCTCAAAGCATGGTGTGTGGCTGAAATATTTTTCATTGAGTTCATTAAAGATGCTTTTAACATGAAATCTTTTCTCTGTGCTCCTTGTCTTGCACAGTAGTGGTTGGTGGTTCAGAAAGTCCTGAAATCAGTCAGTGTGCCGGTAAGAGAACACAGATTTAGGATGTATAATCTCATTTATATTCATGGTGCAGAAAAATAGAGGAGCATTTCTTGTGAGCTGTGTGTCTCATCTAAGTGAGCTGGCCACCAAGAACTTAGGAAAGTAGGGAGAGATGGGATCAGTAGCACAGGGATCGGCACTGTGATTCTCCCGCAGGCCTGAAATGTCTGGTTTGGTTTACTGGGTGCTAATGATCCTCAGAAGCTGGAAATCCCAGAGGATTCATTTCCTTTTGATGAAACCAGCAGAAGGGCGATAAGGAGTTCAGTTCCTGTTTACTGAAACATCCCCAGGGCCTGGAGCTGTTCAAGTGCTGCTGTGTTTGGTTTTGCCTCTTCAGAAAGTCATTTGGTAACACCTTTTTGCACTCAGCAGTGAATGACTGCCACTGGCCTCCTCTGTAGCAGGAAGAGCCCCAGGTGGTTTTCCATGCTGCAGCCAGCACAGGCAGAAGGGGAATCCTGCACATCCATGCCTCCTCCAGGCTGCAGGCACATTCCTTGGCCATGGTCATTCCAGCTGCAGTGGTTTTGCTGCAGGTGAGAAAGGGGTGGTTCTACACAGCTTTACTGTTGGTGTTTTCCATCTCACTTAGCTGGCCTCCATTAGGTTCTGTGTGCTGAATTTAGGCAATTTAGCCTTTGGGCACCATGAAGGGAGGTGCCGTAAGTAAATGCCCTTCCTGGTGACTCTGTGTAGCAGCTACTTTGGAGGTCAGACTGCTTGGGAGTGGAAGAAACGGGGAGGCACGTGGAAGCTGGCTTTGTGTTACAGGTAAGGCAATGGCAGAGGCAGCTCCAGGATACACTAATTTCTGGTGTTGAACTTTCATTTGGCCATTTTGAATACCTTAGACAATGGGGCACGGTCCTCTTCATTTAGGAGGTGAACTTAACCAGAGAACAATTACCACTGACATATTTCCTCACTATCGTTCCTATGAAATGAGCCCTAGGAAGATGTACCTGACTCCCTGCTTTCTGTACTAGTCCCATTCCCAAAGGGTCCCAGAGGGAGCTCTGGGAGAGTTTATCATCTTTGGAGAAAGGGGCAGGCAACTGAGGAGGACTCGAAGGATGTCAGGAGGTTCTGCAGGGACAAAATGAGAAGGGACAAAGCCCAGGTTTAATCTGGCTACTGCAGTGAACTCCTAGAATGCCAGAATGACTTAGATTGGAAAGGACCCGAAAGACTGTCTCCTTCCAAACTCCTGGCTGTGGTCAGGGACACCTTCCCCTAGAGCAGCTGCTCAGGGCCCCATGCAACCTTGTCCTTGAACACTCGCGGACTTGGGGCATCCACTGCTTTTCTGGGTAACCTGTTCCCAGTGCCTCACCAGCCTCCCACTAGAGAATTTCTTCCTAGAATCTTGCAAAAGAGGATAAGAATATTCCTGTAAATACATCAGCAACAACAAGAGAGCCAAGGAGAATCTGTGTAGTTTATAAGATTTGGGGGTGAAACATAGAACAAAGGATGAGGAAAAGGCTGAAGAATTTAATTCCCTCTTCCTTGGGTAAAAGCTGTCAGGATGGGCAAGCCCAGGGAGTGGTGGAATTCAGAGGAATTCAATCCAGTTGGCACCTGGCCACAAGTGCTGTTCCCCAGGGCTCACTGCCAGGGCCGGTTGTGTTTCCTGTCTTTATCAATGATGTGGAGGGGAGGATCAAGGGCACCTCAGCCACTTTACAGACGAGGCCAAGCTGGGTGGGAGTGTTGATCTGTTGGAGGGTAGGAAGTGTCTGCAGAGAGATCTGGACAAGCTGGACCATGGGCTAAGGCCACTTGTATGAGGTTCACCAAGGGGAAGTGCCCTGTCCTGCACTTGGGCCACAAGAAGCCCATGGAAGGCTGCAGGCTGGGGGCAGAGAGGCTGGAAAGCTGCCCAGCAGAAGAGGACCTGGGGCTGCTGGCTGTCAGCGGCTGAAGGTGAGCCAGTATGTGCCCAGGTGTCCAAAAAGGCCAAGAGCCTCCTGTCCTGGGATAGGCTTTAGTGGTGGCCTCGGCAGTGTGAGCAGTCTCAGGTTATTGGGGGCACTCTACGATCTTAAATGTCTTTTCCAATGGAAACAGTTCTGCAATTCGAAACCTCCATTCCTTGTTTTGAAGGATGTAGTCTCAAATAGACCCGCATTTGTGTTTTTAAGGAATTTAGCATCTACCTTTGCTTGAAAATACTAGGAATCAGGCTTTAAATGCTCTCGAAACACTTTTATTCCCTGATGTTAAACTGCGTGTTTGAATTGCTGTGCATTGGTACAGAAAGGTGGGACCATAGGGTAAATGCAGGCAATTCAGCTTCAATGGCACTTGTTTCATCTGCATTTCTGCTTCCTTTCCCCATGGGTGGCAGATTTGGAAGTATTTGTCTTGTGCTTTGAGTTCTGGCTCAGACTTGCTCATGGATGTGTTGTAATATCTTATGTACCCTTTTTACATAAAATATCTTGCAGACTGGTGGGAATTGCTGGAGAAGAGGCTTGCAAACCAGTCCCAATATGATGAGCCCAGCGTCTCTGTTAAATCCAAGTATGCTTGCATTAAAAAGGAGCAAACTATTCTAACTCCCCTACCTCCTCCTGCCTTTTTTCTTTTTTTT
>VWZU01003622.1:12654-36868 GCA_013397095.1 Sterrhoptilus dennistouni | reverse complement strand
GCAGCCCCCATTAGCATCCCCGCGCCCGGCCCCCTGCCCAGCCTTGAACTTGGCCATGCCGGGCTGCGCTCCTTCTGCCTGCCTGGGCTCGCACAATGCCGGCCTTGACCCATTGTTTGCTTTTTTCGGATTTCAGCTGGGAAAGCGGCCACCTCGCGCAGCCTGCCCCGAGCACGCCGGGAGCGGGGCACAATGGGGAACCCTGCTCTGCAGGCAGAAGGGCTCCAAATCATTTGAGAGACATATTCATTATATTCTTTCACGGGGGTCTGTTTGCATTGGGTTTAGCGGTTACTTCCCAGACGGGGTTCAGACCAAATAAAGATCATTGAGCGGCGAGGGATTCGCTCGAGCTTTCAGGGAAATGTGCCTGATGCGGGGCACGGCACAGCCCGGCTGCTCGGCTCTCGGCTGCTCCCGCTCCCCTCCTCATTTGCCTGCGTTTATTTTGTGCCCATTGCCTCCTCCACCTCGAGACTGCACCAAATCACACGCTCACTTTTGCAAAAGGGAGAGTTTATTTTCAACAGTGCATGGGGTGGGGGGGAGTGGGGGGTGGGATTTGAATGGGAGAGAATTACAGGCAGTACATTTCTCTTACAGGAACACAGAGGGTGCAGTACAACAGCAGTAGGGCTGCCTGGCCTGGACAGGCTCATGGTCCTCTGGGCTCCAAGCACAGTGCCTTCGGGAAGGCTGCACTCCCACAGCTCCACAGACCCAGGGATCAAGAGCAGCAAGGGCTGAGCTCTGCTCCATGAGCAAAGCCAGGGGCTAAAAGCTCCCTCCAAACTTCACACATCTGGTATTTCACCAGGTGAGACAGTTACTGGCTCAGGTCTCTCTGCCTAAGCACTTTGGTCCTGCTCTGGGGCATTGAGGGCACTGGAGGCAACATACAGGAGTGATGTGGGATGATCCCCTGGCTCCCTGTGTTGCCCTGGCTCCCGCCCCATGGCTGCACTGCTGTGTTTCGAAGTGATGCAGAAATCCACTCTGTTCACGAGACAAAGCTGTCTCCTCTCTGGGGCCAACGGAGAAGCAGGTTGGGACCCTCCTGGAGAGACTCGGAGAAGTCAAATGGCAAGTCCGGGCCGGTGGTAGCCAACTGCAAGAAGGAACTCACAGGCTTCAAAAGTCCCTTGTCCACTCACTGGGATCTAGGAAGGAAAGAAAAAAAAATGGAGTGGTTATGATCTCTGTCAGAAAAATGGTCCAGTAGTGCTTGGCTGAGAACAGATAAACTTGTCTCTGATGGAGCAGAACTCCAATCCTCTTTCCCTCTTCACGACACGTTTCTCGTGGCTCTGGACCACCTTACCCTCTTCCTTACTGGGAAAACCATAGTCCCCAAGATGCCAAGCTTCCCCTGCACCCTCCTCAATCTCCTACCTCTGCCTGCCCCGTACACTGCCAGCCAGGGGAGGGCTCACCGCTTGTCCTTCCTCCCTAGGCTTTGGGGCATGGGATTACTCTGCATGTCAGAGCCACTAAAGGCACAGCCCTCTGATGTTTTAATCTTCGTGTTAACTTTCCCTGCCCTCGGCGCCCTTGCCTGACTGGAGAAAGTGATACCAAGCCACCAAGCTGGAGCCGAAGCTGTGACGCTCAGCCAAAGTCCCCTTCTCTGCTTTCCCCATGCCTCCCATGATTTGCCCCACACATCTTGCACCTTGCAGCACCTTCTCCTCCCTTTTTCCTGATTTTTTTCATCTATTTCCTTTACATTTTACCCATGTTGAGTGTGTATTCCCTAGCCCCCAAACCCGCCCCATCCTTTTCCTATCCTCCTTTTGCTTTGCCCATAAACTGTTACACTGGGAAGGAGTAAAGACTAATATAACAAATCCTTGCGTACACTTGCAAAAGGAACCATCAGCTGGCTAATTTATTCTTTTTATTGCACCAAATTGTAATTTTATAAAATATTGCAAATTTTATAAAATATTTGCAAGCCCATTTTAAGAGATAAATCTTCTGTGTGGCTCTCTAATGAGCCGCCCTGGGAGCAGCCGGCATGTGATCTGCTGTAGGTCGCACTGCGACGTTCCCAGGCTGTGACTGGATGAACCACCGTAACTCTTTGAACTGTGCAAATACTCTACACTCTGGGGTCCAGGCTGCAATTTTCATGGGTATTTTTTCTCTCTCTTAAAAATAGATCTTCTGTAACCCCTTTATTGCAATATTCATAAAGCACTTGATGGAAATCCAAGGAAAATCCCTTCCCTTCTGCAACTTTGAAGCAAGCCTAAAACTTAAAGAGAGGCAGAGGCCAAACCCACTCCATGTGCTTGGGTTTGGGGAAGGACCATGGCCTGTGTCTGTGTCTGGGTGTTGAGAGGACAGACCCCATGCTGCGTGTGTTTAGGGAGACCCAGGCAGGAAAATGCCAATGCTCAGCACTTCTTTGTCCTGTGTGAGATTAGGAGTCATCCTGAATGTTCCCCCAAGCCTGGAAAGGATGTTGAGGTCAGGGCAGATGAGAACTGAATGATGGTGGGTGCTTCCAAAAGCCCGGGAGAGGAAGAGCTGGCTGAACCCTTGTTTCTCAGCAGGGGAAAGGCAGGTGAAGTCCCCTGTCCTGGGCAGGGACAGCCCCTGGCCTCTGCAGGGACAGGCTAAGCTTGGTTTGGCCTACAGAGAAACTCCTCTGTGGTGTGGACAGAGAGGATGCTCGTTGGTACCAGACATCAATCCAGCCTGGGAATCACCCACTGTCTGCCTGGTGGGTTTGAAACTTCTGGCACTCAGAAACTGAGGGCAGGAGGGGCTGGGCCAACCCTGCTGATTTGACATAAGCTTCAGGAAAACTCAAATCTCCTGCATGCACTTTCTCTCTGAGCAGAGTTCAGCCTTGCACTGAGGGTGCCTGCAAAAATGGGGCTCCACCAGGACTCAGTTCCAGCCCTAACACTGCTTTCCCTCCCTGCACAGGGAAAACATTCCTCTGTGTGGATTTTACTATCCATCTTTTTTTTTTTCCTTTCTTTAACTGAATAAATAATTGAAATTGTAGCTCAGCCTCTGCCCCAACACTTGCTCCTGTGCCTCCTTGTGCCCTTACAAAGCCAGCACTGAGTTTTATACACTGATAAACTGCCCTGCCACAGCAATTCTGGGCGGTGGGAAGAAAAAAAAAAAAAAAAAAGCTCCTCAAATAATGGTAAATGGATGCAGAACGCTCTGCCTAATCAGATTCCTGTCCCCTATTGAGGCCAGGAAGGAGGGACCCCGCTCCTCCCCTGCCCTCAGCCCAGCCTCCGCTTCACCGGCTCACACGGAGAAACTTTCTGGACAATTTAATCTCGACAGGGTGTTACTTAGAAAAACCTTTTTCACTGTCAATTTTTCCCCCCCTCCCTTCCATCCCCCCCTCTTTTTTTTTTTTTCTTCCCTCCCAGCCTTGATTGAATTTTGCAAGCCCCTGATATCTTTCTTTTTTGTAGGGATGCACGCTGCTTATGCAAATACCAGCCTTTCATACCAGCCTCCCTGGCTCAAGCCCTCCAACTTGAATGTGACCAAAAGCTGTGCTCTCCCCTGCTAACTCCTTAGCACAATTACACCTCCATTCTGCTCCAGGGGCCCGGGGAGGGGGAAAAAAAATCATTTTAAACTAATAACACGTGCTGTTTGCTTTGGATAATTACAAGGGAGCTTCGGCTTCTAAGAGCTATGAAATATTCTGTTCAGCGGGGCGGGAGGGAGGCTCCGTGTTCCGCCTACGCCGCGAGTTTTATCTCCTGACGGAGATGCTCGTGCGGCCTCTCGAGGCTCCCTCCATCTCGTGCTCATCCTCCTCTGCACCTGGGCAAGCATTTGCATTTCCTAGGGAACAACTTCCCGGTGCTTTTGGGCTACGGGAGAGAGGAGAAGGCGCCTGACATTTTCCTTATCTCAAGTTACAATTTCCTGCAAGCATCAAGATAATAAAACATCGGCGATGGGCAAGATGAGCGAAATGAATGCGCCGGGCGAGGCTCCCGCGGCAGCGCGGGAAGGGCCGGGGAGAAAGGACACCCGGGGGATGCGGCTGCTCCGCTGGCTCTCGTTTGCATCCCGGCCCTGGCGTTATTGTCCTCCTGCCTTGTCTGCTGGGGAAGTTTATGTGGAGGGCTTTTGCTGGGGCGAGGAGGAGGAGGGGAGCTTTCCCCAAAAGCACCCAGGAATCTGTCAAAAGAGGGACAGAAAAGAGAAGAAGAAGAAGAAGAAGGGAGACAGAGAGTGGGAACGTCAAGGACCCCTGACTAATGAATAGCAAGTTTGCCCTTGAACCTCCCTGGGCTTTGCCATTCCCAGGCTCCAAACAAGGGCTGATGCATGCTTGGGCCCAGCTGCAGGGGGACTGGGCTATGGTTCATCTCAGACACTTTGACAGCCCGGGCCTTTTCCCCACATAGCTCAGACTCGCCTAACTACTCCCCTGGCAACAGCTCAGTGCAGGAACCTGCGCTGAGGCCCTGCCTGCTGCATACAGAAGTACGAGGAGGAGGAGGGGAGCCGCTGGGAGAAATTAGCTAGAGACTGGCTTAACCCATCAAATGCTGGGCAGGCATTGCCAGCCCCGGCACCCTTTGCTCAGCCCCAGCACCCTCCACGCACCCCTGGGTGCTCACTGGCCAGGATGTGCAGTGGAGCCGGAGAGGGGCAGGGGTGGGTTAGAGTCAGGTGCAGAGTTGCTGTGTACCACAAATCCCACAACCTGCTGCTTCACCATGACCCAGTGCCTTGGACCTTGTGAGTCTGAAGGTCCTCATGGTGCCAGGAGGGAGCCAAAGTAACCAGCTGGAAAAGGCCACCGGACACTGAGAGGAAAGGGCATGGCCTCTCCCCAGTGTGGTGGGACAGGGCACCCCTCCCTGCCAGCCAAAATGAGGGCAAGGGCTGGATGAGAGGCACAAACTTGCCCTGGATGCTCTTTCTGCATTGCAGATCAAAGGCTGGGGACGCGCTGGCCTTAGGGGTCTGCACTGAATGGCTGGAGAGAACAGGCACAAGCACCCGGCGGCTCTAAAATGCGACCCAGAAACGTTCCCACATCCAGCCCCATATAAATCAAGGGGCAAAAAAGGGGGAGCTCCATCCCAGCCTCTGTTTTTACAGAGCATCTTTCATGTGCAGCCCCTGAGAGAGGGCTTTGCCGAGCTTGTTAAGGATGGCTCCTGCGCCAGGCAGAGAGGGGGACGCACCATATGGAGAGGAGAAAAAGAAAAGGGGACACTGAAAATGGAAAATTATGCAAAGCAGGAGGAGAGGCGCTGGGAGAAAGGGGGGAGGGAGGCAGCAAGGAGGTGGGGGATGGGGAGACAGGAGGCTGGAAGGGAGCCCTGACTTGGGGAACACCATTAGCTGGCACTGGGGCTGCATGAGGAACAGAAGTTTCCTACGACCAGGTGCAGGACAGCCCTTTGTACCCTTGGGTGCTGTCACTGAAGGGCAGCTCTCCAGCCTGGCCTGAGAGGGTCTGGGCTATGCCAGGGCGATGCCCAGCTGGACTGTGCTGGGTGCACTCTGTTTCTGGAGTTGTGCTGCACTGGGAGACACAGAAAAACGGGGTCCGTGATGACCTACTTCAGAGGTGAGGTGTCCTGAGGACTCCTGTTACTATAGCAATGAAGTTGCAAACAAATATTATGGTCTTTTGGACAAGAGTTTTGCTTGTCATCAATCACAAAAAACAGACTCATGTAAGGAGGTGCTGGGGCATTGTAAGAAAAGGCTCTGATCAACACCAACCATAGCAAGGACCCAAACTGCTCTTGGGTCACAGCTGCCCGTGCAGTGAGGGTGGATGCTTGGGTGAGCGAAAGGAGAATCCAAATTCAACTGCCAGAGCTCTTCCCTTCCCCTGCAGAGTCCTGGTGCTGCAGGGTGAGCTGCAGGCCTGGTAGGGCTCAGGAATGCTGTGCAGGCGTTCCAGTCCAGGCTTGTGTTACTGCCCAGCTTGTGCCCAAACTCCAGCATCTGGCCTAACGTGGTGTTTGGGGAAATTACTTGACTCTTCCCAACTCAGGTGTAGAGCTCCTTTTCCCTGTCCTGGAAACATTGGCCACCTTTGGGGAAACCACCCACCTTGTCACTGTGACAGCTTCCTTTTCCCAAAGCCACTCTGTGCCCCAAATTTGTGGCACTCTGCTGGCTCCCTGTCATGGGCCACAACCACCTTGCACATCCTCACTGGGTGCAAGCCCCCTTCTCCAGCCCATCTTTCACCCAGCAAGGAAAGCCACCTACCCCTGTGCTTGGTGCTCATTGCTCTGTGACTCCTGCTTTGTCCCTTCCATGCCACTACCGTCTCCCCATTCAGTGGTTTTTGTTCAGAGCAGCCAGTGTTTTTCCTTCATTGTCCGTAGCATTCCCCAACATCCAGGAGCACAAACTGCTCCTGGCTCCCACCTCTCATCTCTCTTGGCCCTATCACAGCCTTTAATCTCACACCCGTATCTACCACACTGCTCCCTTTTCTAGCCCCTTCTCCTGTTTTTCCCATCAGGAAACCTTCCCTTGCTGCATCCCCAACGGATCTCTCCATTAAACCCATCTACTGTGCTTCCCTCCCTTTACCACTGGTTGATTTACCATCAGCCCTATGTCCCTAAACCCTCATTTCAGGCAGGAGTGGGGCAGATCCCTGTGAGGCCAGTGCACAAGAGGGGCTGGTACAGAGACAGGCGTGGGCCTGTGCCTGCAGAGATGGGCACGCTTGCCCTGGCATACACGTGTTCCTGCCTGCACATGCCAACACCTACATGTTCCTGCCCACGTTCCCGCTGCCAGATACAAGGCTGTGGGATTTCAAGGGGAGCTCTTGTTCTCCAACGGGGCATGAGCATTATCTGTGCAGCAGGTTGGGATTTGGGCTGTTTGGTCTTACAGTCACTAGACTAAAAAGATGCCGTACCCATTTAGTTTCTTCAAGAACCATGCCCTGGAGTAAGTGTGCTGGCCAGATCCTCAGTATCCTGGAATAAGCTGTAGGCACCGAAGAGGATTCATCTAAGCAGCATACAAAGAAAAATAGCAAAAAATAAAGTTCACGGGGGCACACGAAAAACAGAGCTTCCACCCACAGAGCAGCTGTGTGGGGCTCTGGAGACAGGCAGGCAACGTGGGAGATGTTTCAGAGCTTGCTCTCGAAATGATGCATTTGCAACCGCTTGCCTTTTCAACCACTGGAGGTACACTGAGCTACCTGCCCTGCAGAGACACATTTCAATCTTCAGGCACAGGACTTTGTCCTGGGCTGCTTTAAGGCTGGCTGGCCCTTGTGGCAGCATGATGCAAAAATGAGATGTGCCTTTGTGGGAGAGGAAGAAGAGGGATGTACTCTATCCCTTGGCATTCTGACACAGGCAAGAAACTGCTTCTCCCCGAACACACCCAGGCAAAGGGGCTGTTTGGTGTCCACACTGCAAATTCCCACTAGGAATGGGTGGTGTGGGGAGAGCAGATGGGATTCAGGGTGTCCTTTGGATCAGGCTGGCCTCAGCTGCTGTGCTGGAAGCTGAACCTTTTCCAGGGAGGATACGGCAAGAACAGTGAGTCCTGCCCAAGTGACGGTCCACAGCGCTGGCACTGCGTCCTGATTCAACCTCGCCCCAGATTCCTGCCCTTGGCTGGCATCCAGGTTTCTTTCTCCTTGACCCATCTCCATCAAAAGAAGCGCTGTTATGAGTCTCTGCTCTGAGTTTCTAGTCTACAAATAGAAGCAAAGCAGCACCTGCTCCAGAGCTGAACATTTCCACTAAACCTTATTTTGATGCCTGTCCCGGCCAAAGAAATCTTTTGGGACCGTGTCACTTGTATGAGATGTTAAAGATTTCAACCTCCAGCAATACAAGACACTGATACGAAACTGAACTACACAATTGCTGTATGTCCCTGCACTTCCGCCTTGTCTGCAGAGATGCCCCACAAGGGCTCATCTCTAGCAAATATTTCTCTGGACAAGGACAGGGAGTTGGCTGACTTGAGCACTGGGGCCGATGTGTTTATCGGGCAGCAAAGCTGGCCCTGCCATCTCTCCCGAGGAAGCTGTGCCATGGGAGCTGCTAAAACAGCATTTCATTTCCAAACAGGGCCCCAGAGACCTCTTGTGTGAAGGATTCAACAGAGCGAGGCGGGGTGGAGCAGAACAAGGAGACACAACCTCAGGCTAAAAACTAGCCAGACCCCGGGTTTGATGGACCTCATTGCTCTGCGCCAGGGTTCAGGCTGGCCTGTCCCTTGAATCAGTGCCAATCTCTCCTATGCCACCACTGATGGGGAAACAGTGAATTGGGATTTTTTCACCTCCCTCTTCCCCGCTTTTCCCTCCCCTAACTCCTTTTCCGCATCATAAGCAAAGTCCTAATAAAGCTCCCATCCCCACTGCCAGCCCTGCACCATGCTCCCAGCAGAAAAGAGATGCAAAGCCACGCTTGGAATCTGATTCCCCGGCTTTAAACGCTGCTCTGCCAGCAAAGTGCGACTTGAAAGCTCCCCTGTCACAGTTACAAAGCTCCGAACAGCCCTTCCTCGGATAATCACGCTTATCTCCAGATTAAGAAAGAGAGACCTGCAGCTGAGGCTGGTCACATGGGCTGGGATGTGGGCAAATCTCTTTTAAACAATCCCCATATAGCTGTGACCTCCACCACAGCCCAAATACACCGTCCCTCGGTCCCACTCGAAAACCAGCTCTGGAGACATGACAGAGCATGTGAGAGGAGACTGGGCTGGTGATGGGGGGGCCGGAGGGAAACCAGGGGGGAGGAGTGAGAAAAGCAACGGAGAAGAGGAGGGTGAGAAAGACGGAAGAAGACATAAGTAAAGGGAGGATGTGGGAGAGGAATAGGATGTGGTGGAGAGGGAGGAAAAGTGCATGAATGGAGGGGGAGGATGATGAAGGACAGGGAGGTCTCTGCTACTCTTCCTGTTGGGGATTAGTTGTCCCTGCACTGTCCTCAATTTAACTCTTCCCACTCTGTCCCCGGCTGGCAGCCTAGCCTGATTACGTGACTCCAGCTGTGCCAAGCAGCCTTGGCAGGGTGAGCACGTTACCTACTTTGCTGCCACGGATTCATTAAGAGGCTTTGCTTGTGTGGGAATAGTCATCCCAATGGGGAAAGAAGAAAAAAAACCTTCTCAGATCAACCTGGCAAGGAGCTCTGACAAAGCAGTTTCCACAGCCCTGCCCAGAGTTTGGGAGCAGAATTAAGGAGAGACAAGGATGTACAAACAGGAGAGGAGGGCACAGGGGTGGGAGGTCAGCTGGAAGGGGGTCCTTAGCATGGTCATTGCTCAGAGATGAGACACTGGACAGGGAGGGACTGCAAGCCCTTTGCAGGATGCTGGTGCCTGGTTCTTCTTTGTGAGTAAAGACCACCTTGCATCTGGGTCAGGCATGGATGACACATTCACCCTCTGCGTAAATGAAAGGTCTGAGCAACTGCAGAGTGAGTTTTTCCCACAGCGAGTTCCCCTCTTCCATCCTTGTGGGATTAACACAATTACTTTGCCATGGAGGAACCCAAACAGCTCTGAAATGGGCACAGAGTGCTGGGGCTGCACCTCCCTGAGGATGACAACTTTCTGCTGGCACTGACTTGGGGTTTCCAGCCGCGGCCACCGGCTGCAGCCCACCGGAGGGACCGCAGTGCTGCCTCTCCAGCTGCTCATTATTCACCCTGTGCAATTAGGCACCGCTGATAAGTCACATGAAATTGCCTTTGTTCTCCAACTGAAAGACCTGCATTTCATGGGAATCCCTTTTTTCCTGCACGTTACTGATGACTGTACCTACTGCTAGAGTGGCAGTGAGGATTTTGGGCTGGCCTTCATAGATGTCCCCATGTGCAGGTCAATGGGGAGGTGTAGCCCAGCCCTGCTTGTGTTCCTGGATTTCCCTGAGTACAAAGGAGAGCTGCTCCTCCTGCAGCCCACCCTGCCCCACCAGGGACTTGTCAGCTCTCCTCCTGGCAGGTGGCTTTGTTGCTTCCTGGCTACTCTACCATCTCTCCATGTCAATTCCCAGCTTCCCTCCCAGTAGCAGAGGAAAGCCCAGTGCAGCTGCCAAGTCAGTGGGGGAAGAGGCGTCAGCCCTACCCAGCCCAAACCCTGCTGATGCCGACAGCCACGTTTCCTTGTTCATGACCTTCCCTTCCTCCCCAGGCAGCCCATCAGGAGTCAACCCCATGCTCTGCTGCTTGGACCAAGCATCTTCCACCCAGGCTCTCTGTAGTGCCAGCCCTGCTCCATCGTGTATCAGCTCCTGCTCTTTATTCCTTCACTGCACCAGAACCCAAGTATGGAAGAGCAGGAGGAGCAAACTGGAGCCAACATGAAGCTGGGTGCTACCAAGCTCCACAGGAGGCAAGCTGTGCTCCAGTAAACTTCCCAAAATGACTTCTGCTTCAGAGCAGCCTTGTGCCATGTAAATCCCTACTCTTTCAGCACCTGGAAGCTGCTCAGACAGGACCACAGGGAGAAAAGACATCTTGGCCCATTCAAGAGTTTCTTCCCATTCTGCTCAAGAAATGTATGTGGGCTCTTAAGTCTTGTTGATTTAAGGGAAAGGATGCAAAATTAATTTAGACAGGAAATTAATTAGATGTGAACTGATGTTTACATCCCTACACATACAATGAATTATTGTGTGAACCTACAGAATGCAGATGGATGGATGGATGAACGATAACAGCAGTCTAGGAATGACATTATGTGCTGGTCCATACGCTGGGGATGTAGAAAGACTTTTCTCTGCATTGGTAATTAATAACTCTATCCTGAGCAAATGTTGATAAATCCTTTATAGAGCACGTTATCTCCGTCTCTCCAACTCCTGTTCTGCATTTCCATTTGCCTGTTTCCACTGCTCCACCCCTGGCACCCACACGCTTCACTTCCCTCCCATATTTTGTAACTGGTAGCAGATTTGACTCCCTTTCTGGAGAAAGAGCCGGAGGTTTTGTTACTGGGGCTTTGTGAGAGTGATTGCATGTGTATGTGTGTATACAAAGATGGATACAAATCCATTGGAAATAAACACCTTTTAAGGGACTTGAGAGAAAGACACACAGGGCAGAGGAGAAGAAAGAGCCTACAGACCCTCAGCCAGACAATCAGCCAAGATGAAGAGAAAGACCCAGTGAACCAAAAAAAGCCTCAGTTCTCTTTTAAACTCTCCACTATTTGCAACGAAAGCAGCAGATCCCATTGCTGGGAAGCTGAGCTCTGGCGATGCAACCCTCACCCCTTCTCCCAGCCCCACACAGCTCAATTACCCCAGGCTGCCAGGCTGCACTGAGCACACCCCCACCACCCCGCATCTCCCCCGCCGCCGAGACAGCTTTCACCAATGGAAGGAGTACAAATATATTCATTGGCACCTTATCAGACATGCATGCAAAACTAATTAACATGGGGAGACATGCAAGCTGCCACCCAGCCACAAATACACACCCACGAGCATGCACACACACACGCACGCATGCACAAGGCAACCCTTGTCTAGGGGGGACATTCAAAAGGCTTTGTCACTAATTTAGGCATCTGTCTCAGTCTGGTCTGGTCCTCCTGACTAGGCTGGAGTTGTGGTTTTTTTCCCACTCTGTTTGACAATGCTGGGAACATGCCCGGAGACCCCTCATTCAAATCACCCCTTGACAATGGTCTCATTGTGTGAGCATATAGAAAAGGGAAAGGATGGGGGAGAAGATGTGGAAGGGGGGTAAGGAATTAAAATGTGAACCCAAGGAAGTGTTTACTAACACAAGCCTCGCAGCTGCCCCGTCTCTCCTCCACCCCCTTCTTCCGCCCCCAGCCGTTCCAATGGCCCAGCTTGTCCCCAGTTTGAAGCGGGCAGCAGGATGTCGGGACAGGGGAGTGGGAGCAGGGCTGCACAGAGGTGCACAGAGAGCAGGCAGGCTGAAGGGATGAAGCCTCAGGGTATTCAAGTCTTTGGCAGCAGGGGGGCAGGTACAGGTTAGAGAAGAGAAGATAGAGCCAGAGATGCCTTGGAGAGGATTAGGGACTTAAAATGTCCTGGGAAGGACATCTTCATGGAGGAGCAAGAGATTTATTGGTACAACCACTCCAAGGCTTTTTCAGGCTGGAACAAAAAGTGCTTAAACCTGGCCTCGTGGATTTAGAGCAAGTGAGCAGCCTCGCTGCACGGTTTGGACTGCTCTCTTTGGTGCTGCTGCCAGACACGCTACAGCACGAGAAGAAATTGGGGGAGCAGTAGGATGTTGGGGCTGGGGGCTCAGAGCATGGACCAGATTCCCTTCAGAACCCCACTGTCTGCCTATTGCTAGTTATTAAATACCAGGAGAAAAAAAAAATCGGGAAAATGCCCCAGTGCCCTGACCAGCCCCCAGGCATGCCTGGGGAAGGAAATAGCAGAGGTGCAGATGGGGGGTGTTCGCCCCCAGCCCCACCGCGCTTGGCTGGCCTTGGCAGGCTCCGTTCAGCTGGAAATGCCCAAGAGCCAGCAGAGCAAAGGGAACGGGAGCTGGGGAGGGGGAGAAGCTGATGACAATGTTTTCCATATATGCAAATGCATCCACACAAGATACCCAGAGGGAGACAAAACAAAGAGACCTCAAAGAGGCTGGGTCTGAGACCCGCACAAAGCCAGATACCTCCGCACACCCACGGTGTTTGCACATGAGGACCTGTGCAATGCAAGATGCAATGTTGCTCAGAGGTTCTCCCCAATCTTGAGCAGATATCAGCCTAAAGAAAGCCTGGTGGAGGAGCCCAGTGAAAGCTGCAAAGACAAATGCCACAATCCCACATCCTCCTACACAAACAGGTGCACCTTAGGAGCACAAAACTATTCCTGTCCTTTAGCTTAGTCAGAGAAGAGAAAAGCTGTGATGCAAACCCACATGAGCCCTGCCTTGGTGGGCAGAGGTAGCTCTGCTCCCCCGACATTGCTCCTGCAGTCAGATCCACCCCCTAGACCTTTGTGTGCTTTCCTTAACAGGAAAGCTAGGAAATTCCTGGACATTACTAAACAAGGCTGGGCAAAATGTCACACAGAAACCCAAGAACATATGTGAAGCAAAAAATTTCTTTCTCACAACCACTGTGATAAAAACGAAAGTCACCTGTGCAAACATTTCTGCTTAAAAAAGGGAAACTACTGCCAAGTAAGCAAATCTGTGCTTTTTATCCAAACAAGTGGTTGTGAGCAGTTTTATTGCTACATTCCTGTGCCCCAATACACAGAGATAAGCACTCGACACACAGTGACATGCAGGGACTTGGGGACAGAGCTGTTGTTTTAATAGGGCAATGAAGACAGCGAATGAAATAAAACCCTACAGAGATCAGCTTGCAGAACTCAAGGCTGAGAAAATCTATTTGATGGTAAAAGGAAACAAGGACACTCGTGATTCTGCTCTCATTTCCATGCTGTAAATTTGGGCTTTTACTGAACGCAATTAAATCCTCACTTAGGATTTAACCTGGTGAAGCTGAGGGCAGACCTTGCTACAAGACCCACCTCTGAGCTCTTCCCCTCAACTTGCTCTGCAGAGGCCAGCAGGAGTTGTGAGAAAACTGAGCAAAAAAGCAAAGGAATTCATAGATCCCTGTCAGTGTGGCCATTTCAAAGCCCCCTTCAGCTCTGTCTTGCCTGCTCTCTCCTTCCCCAGTGATTTGCTGCTTTGCTCATGGAGCTTTGGCTGCAAGGAACAATCAGTACCAGCCTGGCAAGCACAGAGACTCAATGGTATTTGGGCATCTCCTTTGTCTCTAATGGGAACTGAAAACCTCAGCAAACCCCTAACACATCCATTCCCTGCCTCTGGTGGCTGATCCTTCCTTTCCAATACTCTTAGGGTCCCAGTGGGGATCCCATGCAAGACTCTTGCAAGAAAACCTGCAAGACTCTCTGTTATTAACGCCTCTTTGACTGTTCTTTACATTTCCCTTTATTTCAAGACAGGGCATTTCAAAGGCTTTTGCCCAACAGCACAGTTTAACACACTGAGTTTCCCAAGTAACAAGTAATAGAACTCCTCACCTACTTGTACCATACAGGTAAAGTCACCTCAGGGCTGTGACCTTAAATCCATACATGCTTTTCCCCACGGACATTGAGAGCTGTAAATCTCAACATCTCATTAAACAGATCACTCAGAACAGATTGCCTCACAACATAACTTTTCGGCTGGCCACTACCCACGAGCAGATGATTTTACATGACATTTATTCATGCAAATTGCCGAGGCTGTAGTCTGGTTACCCAGCAAGAGCATAAAAAATTACAGTTTAGATGCATAAACCCTGGCACCATGAGAGAAGACACGATGAGACTGGAAACACATCGCTCGGTTTCACATGGAGTGCAACGAAACTTAGAGGGAGTCCTCATCAGATGGGGGTTTATCAGGAATGACTCCCCCCTAAAATGATCCAGGGGAGGCAGAGAAAGGGATGTACAAGGCTGCAGGGGCTACAGAGAAATGAACTTCTCCTGCTGCATGTGCATGAACCTGCCATGGGGAGAGCACACGCAACATTTTACGTCACTCACAAAGCCTACTCTGTCCAATAAAGTGGGGAAGTAAAACAAAGCATGAAATCCAGGCATAAATTAGCATCCCTCTAGCCTAGCTTTATTTGTGCTGCTGCTGCTGTGGATTAGCATCTAGCTGGCTGACAGGCTGATAGGCAGACAGAAACAGGGAGAAATAATAAAAAAAAAAAAATCAGTGGGTGTCTTTTTTCTTCCCTATGGTTCCTGGGATGTCTGCCTTCAAAGTGCAGGCAGTGTTCATCCCTTTAGGACCCGAATTTTCCCATCTTCCTGTGAGAGCAATAGGCTCTGTAGGAAAGCAAATCCCCCTGAGATATTTGTGCCTGCACCCTGTGGAGCCAGCACCCGTCATCAAACGCAAGCCCAGCGCGAACCCGTCACATCCTCAGCCGGCATCCCTGCGGCATCCACAGCTCCACTCTGCAGAGAGCCACAGAGCCCCGGGAGCAGCTCCGGTGTGGGGCTGGGAGACCTCGAGGATAACACCTTGCCACAGGCACATACAGGGAGCAGACGCCTCGGGATTAGCTCTGGATCATGTTCACCATCGCTGGGGGCAGCTGCTTCCTTCACCGCTTGCAGCCACGGCTGGGTTTGGTACCTGATCCCAGATGACATGACCAGGATCTCACGCCGGCATCTCCTCTCAGTTTGTGTCAGAAATGTGTCACTGCCAGCTCCTCGGGCAGGAGGACCTGCAGAGAGCTTCCATCGGGCTGACACACAGCCCCATGCTCCTCAGGGCTGCATGGCAAAATGAGTGGTCGTCACCACAGACAGCCCTCCTCTAAGGGTTTGGTGGCCTCGTGCCCACCCGCCCTTTCCAAGCACAGCCATGAAAACACAGCACTAAAGAGGTGCCAGTCTTGAGAGCCACCACTCCAGTCCTTCCCAAACCAGGCCTGGCAAAGGAGCCTTTCTGCCCTAGCGACTTCAGGCAGCAGGGAGGAGCTGGGAAGCTCCTCGTTGTGGCACTTGTGCACAAACCGGGGCAACAACAGCAGTAAACTTGACTGTGGTAAAAGCAAACTGAAAAGCCCATTTCCACCCTCACTGAGCCATTCAGAATTTGGCTGGACTCTCAGGTCACAGGAGATTTCTAGTCCTTGCCTGTCTTTTAAGGAACCAAACACAGAGCTCAGTTTTTAGGCTACAGAAATCAAATTTTCAGCCACTTTTCAAAGGTGGCCTAGAAAACACAGACTAATTCTGCACAGCCGTAAAGCAAGTCCCTCAGGAGTACAGCATGCAGTCCAAACACCCCCGTGTCTCTCTGCCTGCCACCATGACTCTCATTGAGTGGGTCTGATCAGAGGATGCAGGTGTGAAAACTCCCCAAGGTGCAGAGAATCCCTCCTTGGCAAAGCCCTTGCAGCTCTCAGCCCCTCAGCCAAGTGCACTGGCCCTGCCAGTGACTGGTGCCACAATCCAAGTAGATTGGTGCTGCCTTTGGAGCATGGAACAGGCAAAGCTTTTCTTGCAGCAAGCATCTGTGGCCAGTTCTGCTTGCTCCATGCCCAAATGGGTCAACACAGGCAGGCTTTCCCCAAAGGAGGCAGAAGGGCACTCTGCAGAGCTTTGAGACAGCTGCAGCTGGAAATAGCCCAAGCAGAAGAGATGCATCCCTGTTCCTCCAGCCATGCCTTCCCTGGAGTGCTTGATCCAAGTCTGGAATAAAGCACACCATCACCATCCTCATCCCACTGCACAAAGCAAGTCAGTCCCCTCCACATCCATGCACCCACAGAGGTATCTACGGAAACATCCCATGGTATCAGTAGGGCTAGGAAGGAAAGGAAGAAGGATGAAGAGAGTGTAGAAACCAGAGCCTTTGTTTCCCAGCACTCAGCCATGCTGTTAATTAGGTAGCGGAGACCAGCCACTTCCTACCACATCCTCAAGCTCTTGCAGCAATAGCAGGCACTCCTTTCGTCTCTGTCCTTTGGGGATGAGAAGGAGCCAAGGAGGCAGAAGTCAGTCAGAGCCCACAGAAATGCAACAAGCTGCAGGAAGGATCTTTCCTTTGCAAGGGAGCAGGCGCCTGATGGGCTCCCCATCCAGCACTTATCTATGTGAACCATTTGTTTCCTCCCCAAGCTCTCAGCTTGCTCTGACACATCACCCATTCACCTGACTGCAAGCAAAATGAGTCAGATGGGGTCCCAGCCTTGCACCCACTCAGAGGCCCTCTATTTCCTACTCTGCTCCTCAGTGCCACGCCATCAGAAAGCTCAGCCTGGTGACTGTGTAGGACCACAGCTGCCTTAAAAGCTTGGTACAGGTCCAGACTCACACATGCAGTTTGCCCTTTATTCTGAAGAGCTCCAGTACACTTCTGCATAACATGCATTAAAACTCACACTGGCAACAGTACATTCAGACAAGTGGCCACTGGGACCAAGGCAATACCTATGAAATATATCACAAATGGACTGAAGGAGCACATTCCCTCGAGTCACTGGTCCAAGTGGCAGCTTGGGACATGTCTGCAGCAGCCTGGGAAGATCTTGCACAATCCCATGAGACCACAGAGACAGCATCTCCTCCTCTGGCTCTTAAGCAGAGTCTTCCACAGCGCTGCACACAGTACACGACCTCTTAGTTAAAGCAAGGACCAAATAAATTTTAAAAAGCATTTTTTTCTGAGTCCTGGCAGCATGCAAGTCAAATACTGTTCTTCAAACTGTTCCCAGAATAACACAGAGCCACACATATCCACAGGCACAGCCAGTCTGCATCTGTACAGCCTTGTTCCCACTACCTTCATTAGCACGTACAGAGATGTGCATCCCTCTCTTGTAGAATAGGCTGCCAGGGACCAACATCACCAAATATTACTTTCCAGACCACAGACCTCTGTGCCCAAGTTTCTCTCTGCCCAGGGCCATACAACAGTGGCTGGGACCACTCCTGAGAGCCCTCAGTATGTCTAAGGGCTTAAATGAGACCCAAGCCAGCTGCTATCCAACCCAGTGTGATCCATGACACTTTGAGTTGTCAGGCTCTCTTTTACTCCCTGTTTGGCTGTTACTCAGCATCCTGCACTGTCAGCCTTGAGCTTTGAGTCTTGATCCCCAAAATTGCTAAAACCAACTAATTGGAGGACTATTTTTCAGACTGATAATGCCTGAGCCCTACAAGGTCTTTGCCTTGTTTCCAGAGTTTTCCTTGCAATTAAGAGGTCCCTAAATACATTTCTTGTTAGCATAATTCTATTAATTTTAAGTGAGAACTGAGACTTTTAAACAGTCCTTGATTACAGTTGCTGGGGGTTTGCAACAGACACCCCAAATCCCAAGGTTTGCTCTAAAACCCCTGTGAATTATTCTAGTCCAGCCTTGCCAGCTGCTCTTTTACCCAAAAGGCACCTTCCCTTGAGAGCAGGATAGTAGAAGAAGGAAAGAGAGCTGGAAAACAGCCATTTCTGGGACTACAAATGAAATCAGGAGGAACAGTCCCAAAAGCCTCTCTTAGCCTTGGCCACCAGCAGCAGCTACTCGTGAAGCTCCCACCAAGTGAGAGCCAAAGGAAGAGACACACTGATCCTGCTTTGCTAGATTTTATGCCAAGCTTCCCAGGAAATGTAAACCTCTCCTTTGTGTGGCTTTCTGGACAACTCCCGCTGCCTTCTCTAAATCCCAAAGCCAGCAGCATCTCTTGCAAGGTGCACACCATGCCAGAGGCAGCAAAGATGTGCTCCTTGCGGCCTCCTGGCCCCAGGCCTTCTGCCAACACCGTCCCAACATGGGGCACGCAGGCAAAAGAGCTGCCAGAGGAATCCACGCCAAGCAGCACTGAGCACGACCTTTCTGCTTTACAATGGTAACCTGAATCCTAAATACTGGATTTCTAGGCACGCATTAAAGCCATGAGACAATGGAGACGGCGAGGCTGGGGCTGGCTGCAAGCCAGCTCCATGCCGGCCCCGCCGGCGCCCGATGTTCCCCATTTCCTTCTTTTTTCACCATGGCAGATAAGTGAAGTCCCCCTCAGCCAGGAGGCAGGTGCATGCACAAGCTCACCCCTGACTTGGGGACTGTGTGTGACTCGCCCCCAAAGAAGGTGGATGCCCAAGAAGACCCAGAGAGGTGGTTGCTTTCCTCTCTCCCTCTCTCTCTCCCATATGAGCATTGCTTCTCCTTTAATTGGTTTCATTCATGGCGGCCCTTTGCTAAATGTAATTATGCCAGGCTCTCTCCATCTGTCTGCGTTCAGGAAGAGCCATCGCTCTCACTGTTTTTATCTTCAATCTTTATTTCTGCATTAATCCCCGCTCTGCAGCTTACATGTACAACAATGTCCAGGACCTCCCGAGGACATACAAGCACATAATGAAGAGCAGGATTTGTCCCTGGGTCTTTCCTGGCTGGAGGACATTTTTTCACAGAGAAAGCCCCATACCTAAGTCACTCTGTAACATTTACATCTCTCAATGATACCTGCACAAGCCAGCCCTTTTGCAGACACTCAAGAGTTGTCGGTGAGCCCAGGCAAGAGGAGATGGCTTGATTTTGTCTGCATCACAGAGATGTCTCTGCCCTGTCTTGCCTAGCCCAGCACATAAAGGTAGCAAGATGTCTGCTTAGGTTGACACGGACCGCTTTTCACGTGGAGACAGCATTCAGTCCCAAACTACCACATTCATTTTCCTTTCCAGAAATGCAGACAGGGTGAACACGGCTGAGCACAGGGATTAACAAACCTCAGCTCTGCAAGGACAGCTCATAGCTGTATAGCTGAGGCTGCAAAGCACCCAACACACCCAGAAGGATTTCATCCCTTGGGATTCGTTACCCAAGGTCCTTACACCTTCCTCAGCCAGGGTAGGTAGATCTTGGGGGAAAACACAATGCTAAAGGAGCTGTTGGTTTATCGAGAGACCAAACCCAGTGACACAGACCCTGGGCAACCAAGCACCATCTGGTGACCGCCGGCTCCCGACACAATAGCCCACGTTGGCATGTTTATGATAGAGACCAGAGGCAGATTCCCATTATCCCCATCAGATCCTGTGATGTGGTTTCAGGAGAAGGACCATGAGAAGCAGATGGGATGGCAGAAGAGAAAAGAACGCAGTGAGACAGACAGACAGGAGAGATTTATATGAAGCTAAAGCGCATACCCATAAACATGGGATAAGTAAATAGCATGTAAGGATGAAATTAAATGCAGGGAATCCATGGCATCCAGTAATCAGTCAAATATCTCCTTCACCTCTTTTCCAGTTTATCATCGGCATTTTAAAATGAGATATTTATGCCAATAAGTAAGCCAGTTGTATATTGTAACCCTGCAAATATTGGCTTGGATCTGAGAGATTTGTCCCAACAGACAATTCATTTTTACAGTTATTTTTGGACTCCCGGCTTTCGTGGAACACCGGCTCTCTGTGTTGGATTTTATGCCCCTGAAATGTATTTACAATGCATGGCATCTGTATTGTGCATTACACACTTAAATCATTGCATTTCATTCATCGCTTGTAAAAAAAAATATTGCAATATCCTGAAGCTCTGAATACTCAAATTCAAAATATAACTGCTGCATTTTCAGAGTAATGCTATAAAATAATGTTGTATTTTTAGATAAAGGAGAGAAAATTGATCATGAGGAACATGGATTCCCAAGATCTGGGAAGAAGGGGAGTTTGGATTTCACACCACGATAAATGGGAAAAAAAATAAAACTAAAAGCTGAAAAACCCACAAAGGTTTATTTTCTAAACAAGAACATAGAAACATTTTGTCATTTAAACAAAGGGAGGAGGGCGGGGGAGGCTCCGCATCCTTGGCTTGCTCTCTGCAATGGACAAATACTATCAGAAAAAAAGCATGGCATAGTTAGCAGGAGCTCAGCACTTTAGAATTAATGGTATGTATTTAAGTTCCTTTTAGGGGAAGCCTTCTGCAACTGGGGGGGGAAAAAAATCTTGGTTTTAAAGGCTTCTGTCATTGTTGCCCACAAGGAGAAGAGAAAGGCGCTTTCTTTGTCATCCGGGGGTTTATGGCAACACCTTAATATGTCCTTTTCATAGGTGAAGCTAGGCGCACAAAGCAGCCGCGTGCCAACGCGTCCCCCCGCCACCAGCAAAATAAATAAATGGAGGAACGCGGGGACGGCGGCCGTCGTAATCCCTCGGCAAAGAGGCAGCGAGGATGGTCTGGCGGGGTAAACATCGCACGTCTCCTGCCAAACCCTGCGTGGGCTTTTGTCCCACCACCCCTTTTAGATGTCATTAAGGATTTTTCGCATACAACCAAACGAGCGGAGGGGATGAACGCACTCGCTTCTTCCCCACCAGTTGGAGAAGCCATGACGAGGCGGCTCGGAGCAGGCGCAGGGAAAAAACACAGGGCAAATTAGGAAGTATGTTAATTCAGTTAATATCACAGAGGGGCTGGCGGGCGGTGGGGGGGAGGTGTGCGCACAGATTTTCCGCCCGAGGAAGGAGGTGGCAGAGAAAGAACTGGGGCATGCCAGCTCCCGTTATTGTTCTGCCTTCATTGGTAATTAGCAAGATAAGGAGGGGACAGCGTGAGGGAGGCAGCGTGGCGAGGACAAGGCAGCGCTGCACCCCACCTCATGCCCATGCGGCCATCTTACAGGCGGTGCTCGCCTCCCGCAAAATGGCCGCCGGGGCCCACGCTGCCTCAGGCCCGCAGCTGGCCCAACCCAGCGGGCTCCCCTCCGCCAGCCCTGAGGCGATGGGCACCCGGGAGCGGTGGCAGCCAGTAAAGAGGGGCCCCAGGAGAAAAGGAGTTGCCATGGTGGGCCAGAGCGCGCTGGCGAGCGGCCATCTTAGCACGGACCCTGCTCGCGGCGCCAAGGCGCTGGGCACGCGGCACTCCCACAGCTCTTTCCCCAGCCCTCCTGGCCAGAACAATCTTGGTACACTTCTCCTTCACCGGGCAGGACACATTGCCTGGGCCCTGCTCGTGGCCATAGAGGTGGCTGTGCCCTGGCCATGGCTTTACCGTTGGACATGAGAGGGCTTATCCTCACACAGGCACCTGCCTCCCTCACTGCGTCCCAGTGGGTTCTGAAGGCTGCCAGGCACTGGATTGGCCCTGGGAGACACGGCCTGGACAGATTGAGAATTCTGAGAGCTACAAGGCAAGATGTCTCCTGTCCAGCCATCAGAGAGTGAGTTATAGGCAAATTATGCCTTTCTCCTGGCCAAAACAAAATAAATCCCAAACCAAAACTGCAGAGATATCAGTAAAGAAGACGTGAGCTTCCTAAACCTTAATTTAACACAAATTTGAAACAAGGTCAGTTATAAAACGCATGGCTACACAGAAGACACAGACAAAGCTACAGATACATTTCTCACTCCCATGGGAGCTTTATGGTGGACGCATCAGTGTTGCTCAGTTCTCCAAATGAGCAACACCAAATACCAACCAAGGAACCCTCATCTCTGGTCGCCCTCAGGACAAGACCAGCAATTACTGACACTAAAGCAGTATTTGGGAAGCATTTCACGTGTCTTTAGCTATGATGGGACTATTTCATATGGTGCAATGGGCACACAAGCACGTTGAAAATTCGGCATCTGCTCCAGTACTCTGTGGAGGACTAGAGGGTGATTGCAACCACATGCAGGCAGGGCCATGTTATACATCTCAGCTAGACAGTGAAACATAAGGGATGGCAGGCTAGCTGCTCTGCTCCAGGGTTGTCTACATGGAAAACCACACCATTATAATGACAGCACTATAGGTCAACTGCTGCTGCTCCTTGCCACGCTGGTGCACATCTCCACTCTTAAACTGGCTTTCTCCAGTTTAGCTTAAACTGCTTCCAGCGTGACATCACTGGGATACAGGAGAGTCCTGCCTTCTGCTAAAGTAAATACCCACGGAGGTTGTACAGCTCCTTGCTTTAAAATCCGCCCCCCAACCGTACGTCTGTAGCTAGACCTGCCCTTCGGCTAACCTTTCTGTACTCCACACACTCCTGGGCTGTTCACAGTGCCCGTGAAACACTATTACACCCTGCTTCCCTTGGGTGCTAATCCTGCTTGTCAACCCAAAGGCAGAAGCAGACGGTGGCTTGGCATTTTGATTACGTTGTGATCTGTTTGAACCTTCCAGACTCTTTTGATGTCTGTGCAAATTTGAAAGGGGGAGCCTTCATCCCCCACAAGGAAACTCTGCTATCGCATGGTGAACCATCTCAGGACTCCTATGTCCATAGCCATTGCTAGATTTGAAGCGGGAAGGGGAGTTGCAGCTCCTCCAGGAAGAGTCTGAATTTCAGACTAACCAGTTCTGGCCCTGAGCAGAGAACACTACGGGGACAGCGTGTTGCTCTTCAAACAAATGCATGCGTAGGGGAGTGTGCGCATGCACAGAGACACCAGATTTATACAAATAGATGCATTCATAGGAAAATGCAAATAGCATCCTCTTCCATCCCAGGCTCCCTTCGAGCTCCTGACATCCCAAGGTTTCAGAGGAGTACAACGGAGCCTCAGATCAAACATTAGCCCTGCGGGGGTTCCCTCAGGGAAGCAGCCATGCACTGGGGTCTTTTCCCCGCTTCCATGTGAGGTTTTCCGACCCGGCCTTCCGTGGGTGCTCAGTTCTGACACGCGTACGACACATGCACGCGCATGCAGAGCCTTGCTAAAAGGTGCTCTGGGAATTGAGCTCCACTTCCTCCTTCTCCTGAATCAATTGTCATAAACCAGCTTTTGTTTTATTTTTAACAAAGCGACAGAAATAATCTCCACACACAGCCCTTGCCACTCCCACGGCCCTGTCCTTTAACAGAACAAAGTGTCCAGGGTCCTCAAGGACATGGGCACAGGGAGACAGCAAGGTAAGAAAGACCAGGAGAGGCTGTTTTCTGGGTGCACAGAAATCCTCTGCTCCTCTCTTGACCCCACTGATTGGCAGGCAAAGAGGTAGTGGGATGAGAAGGGGACTGGGTGGTGGGCAAGGCCACCAACCCAATCTCCAGCTGTTCCCTTCATCCCGTACCCACTGAAGTACCCACTTTCAACCTGCATTTTACCTTGCACTCTGTTTCTCTTGCTCTTCAGTGAGGAAGAGGTGACTCCTGCAGCACCATTGCAGCAATCAGTGGGCTGATGTGCAACGTGTGACAGCCCGAGCTCTGCCTGCCTGTGGCAAACCCCTGTCTCCAGCGTGGCCAAGGACTCATCTCTCCTCCTCCTCCTCCCATCCCACATACCCAGGTTCAGGACTCAGACACATATGGAGACATTTCTTGATGAAACCTATCAGTGGGTGAGTGGCAGCTGAGCAGGTACTGAGCAAGACGTGGGGCCAGACAGCAGCCAGGGGGGAAGGCAGCGGGTGGAGGGAACGTGCCTCGGGAGGAATACTCACAAAGGGCTGCTTTCATTAATAAAACATTCCCCCCTCGGTTGCCTTTTGATTTGGGTGTAAGAATTAACCCCATCTGCCCAACAGCACGCTACCAAGTCATGTCTGCTGAGGAAGGCCGTCTGACATGTCTGCTCAACTGCCTCGCTTCCCACTGCCCGCGCTCCTTGGCAGCCCAGACCCCTCCAAACAGCTCACCAGCCTTGCTGGGTCTGCCCTATGGAGGAGATCCTCTTCCCACAACATAGATTAGACCCAGTGAAAATAGGCTTAGTGAAAATACCATTTCACTATTAATGCCACCCCTCCGCCCCTCACCACCCAC
>VWZU01003622.1:1684-12466 GCA_013397095.1 Sterrhoptilus dennistouni | reverse complement strand
CACACTCTCTCACACCCAGAAAGATTATAACAAATCCTGGTCACCTTTTGCCCCTGCTAACTACTGCTCCAGTCTTTGCACTGCATGCCTTCTACCACGAGTAGAGAGCTGGGCACAGGGAGTACTTACATAGGTACACACACATCTATCTAGTCAGCACTGGAGGTGTTTAGCCGCACAACACACATCTCCCTGCACAGCATCTCGCCTTGTCACAACACCCCAACCCATCCCTCTCTGCTGTAATTGCAGCGCCTGGTCCTTGGGCATCAGCAGAAAGTTGCAGCAAATCCTGTGTTGGTTAAAGCACAATCTGTCCATTCAAAATTGGTGGGGGGTCGCTTTTAAATCACTGAGACATTTCTATTCCCTCTCTGTTTAAAGTAAAACCGAGATGCAGAGATGCCTTCGAACCGACAGCCCCTTCATTTTTCCAGAGGTGTGTTTTAATGAGTGATTCGCCTTCCAAAAAGGGGCCGGCAAAGGGGAAGGACGGCAGATTCTCCACACAAATTCAATAGCTGGTAGGTTGCCATGGGCTAAAGTATTTCTTTGCACACATGAAGGGAAGGGACTCCAGAGCACTAAGGGTTTTGCCTCCCATGAGTTATAGCTCTACCCTTCAAGAGCGGAATAAATGCTTTATCCCATTGCAGCCTGCGATGTATTCTACATAGATGGATTGATTTCCCCTATTGTTCTTAATAAATCCTGGCGCATGAAGAAACTCACTGCACAGCCATTTTTCCTGCCTTGTTCTAACTTGCAGAAGTAATAAGGGTCAGATGTGACTGCAGTGGGAAGCAAAGGCCATACACAAGGCAGTGCTTTGCTGGATGCAGCGGGTGCGCTTGCAGAGGCTTGGTGGGTGCAGACAAGCAACTCCCTTTTCCCTTTTTATTACCCCTTTGAGTCAAAGCTGAGAAAAAGGGGAACCATGGCTGGGTACCGCAGCACTGGCGTGGCTCTGACAGGAGCTGCACAAGCTGAGCCTGCACAAGCCTCCCAGATCTGCACAGGGAAAGGCAAGGCTCTGGCCCTCTCTGACTCAAGCTCTCAATTGTGAGAGATAAATACATATATTGTATTGTCTGATAAATACAGGGCTGAGCGCTGCACCACTGTAGAGCTTTCCTAAGCACACCCAGCTCTCTGTCCATCAGATGCCCTGTCCCTGCCCATGTTCCAGCTGAGAGAAGTCCACACCACCAACGTAAGGGCTCCTCTGTTTTTTTTTTTGTTTGTTTGGGGTGTTTTTTAAATCAAAATGCCAAACCAACCTCCTCTCAATGATTCCCAATGCCACAACTCAGACCTCCAGATTGTCGTTAAAATGTTCTTTCCCTCCCCATCATACCATCTTTTCTACTCACAGGGTTGACACCCATCCTCTTTTACTGCTCCAGGAGGGTGTTTGCTGGACACAGCTTTGCTGATGTCCAGCAAGGAGGCACTGCTGGGCTCCAAGAAGCAGGTGGCTCTGCACAATCCTGCCTTGGCCACCTGCCTCCAACTCCATCCAGGCTCCCTGGATTATCGCTGCTGGTCTTCTCTACCAGCAGCTAACAACTGGCCCTGTTTCAAAAGCCTGGCTGGGAATTTCGCTGTGGGAGGGAGGGAGGGAGGGATCAGGTAAAAGAGCTGGTCTCCCACGCATGAGTTGGACTCGATCCTTCAGCAAGACTTCCAGGGACTCACCTCTCCTTGCTCGGTGGAGACGTCCCAGCCCTTCCCAAGGCATCCCACTCCACGAACTCTCAGTCATGTCTGATTAAGGAAAAGAGAATTTGTCTCAATTAGAAAGAGGTTCCCATATGCATGGACGAATGTCAAGTAATTACCACATGTCACTCACGTTTGGAAAAGAGACCTTAAATTTGGGGCCGTGCAAACTTACACACACAATTGCAAGTGAGTTACAGACCTTGGCATGCTCCAGAGCATACGTTGTGCAGATGCTTTCAAGCCCATCCCTTGGCTGAAATACACCCAGCCACGTAAAATACAGCCAGACACGACCCCATTCTCTAATAAGGAAATAAAGCCGAGTGGACCTGCATTGCCAGAGCCCAGACAGCAACACTGTCTCTTTAATTTTCTCCCTGGCTATCTCATCCTTTGCACAAACTCTTTCCTCCCCGTGGCTTCTTCCAGCCTGGTGGGCAAAGTGGGAAAACATCATTAGGGAGGAAAAATAATTTAGTTTGTTAATCAGTATCCAGTGGTGGGAAACAAGAAAGACAGAAAGCTGGGCTGGCGGTTAGGGCTTAGGAAGGGCCAGCACAAAGCCCACCATTCATGACATCTGGGGCTGGGATTCTCATTGAATTAAACAGACACAAAGAGCAGAGGCATTTCATGCTCTCTTCACAAGAATTATCATATCTCCCTGGCACTAGGAAACCTTCAGCATGGGAGAGGGGGAGAGAGAGAGAGAGAGAGAGGGGAAAGCGGGCAGGCTGGGTAGAAATATGGGGCAGGGTAGAAGAGGCTTTGTTCCAGGGTTGGATTTATGGATGGGATGCAGCGCGTTGCTTTGCAGGGAGAGACAGGGCCCTGGCGCGCTGGGTCTAATAAGAATCAGCAAATGTGAAACAGGGGGCCCCTGTGTACCATGAAGCAGGGAAACCCACGTTTGACAAGCCAACAGAATAACCGCTCGCGTCTCAAGGCTGTGGAAGGATGCTGACGTTCCTACGAGATGTGTCGTCTTGTGTGTGTGTCAGTGAGGAGGGGGAGAAGGGGAGAGGCGAGGAGTATAAACAAGAGACCAGGCAGCATCATTCAGTCATGAAAATTAATTAGCTGATGTGCAAACCATGGCTGCCTCTTCCCACTGCCCTGCAAGCATTCCCCATAAAGCTATGGTGTGTGCGGAGCCTGTGACTGGGAATGACAGGGGCAGATTAGGCAGCTCCTTGGGACACAAGCCTGGCAGCAAGAAACCCACAGCCCGTGCAAAAAAGGTGAGGAGGGGATGATTAGTGTCCTTGGGGAAGGGGCAGAGCCCAGGGACCAGAAGAAAGAGAAACGGGAGAGACTGGGCACCAAGCTGAGACCAGGAATCACGTTGCTGCTGCAGCATAAATAGGGGTGGATCTCAAAAACCAGCCATTAAAAAAACAGGGGCTGGTGGACAGCAAAACCATTTAAGGTTTAGATCACAAACTCTCTGGGGCAGGACCTGTCATCTCCTGCAGGCTCACACCGTGGAGGCCTGTCCTACTCGGTCTCTGGGCATTACCAGAAGATCTGCTTTAAATACTAATTGCTCCATGATCAAGACCTGTGAGCTGCTGGGAGGCTCCCTACAGCATTACCTGTGGGAAGAGGGGCTAGATCTCTGACCTCAGGTCCCCAGAGTAATTTGACCCCGTGCACTAGTGCCACAAGCAAACATTACTACCCAGTGATGAAGATGGGCAATTCCTGACCAACTTCACATATCCCATCCCCAAGCTTCCAGATCCTACTATCATATCATGCTTATTCTTTGGCTGGAACAACCACAGGAGAATGAGGGTGCCAGGGAAAGGGGCGGGGGGAAACGGAATGAAGGGATGCAGAAAGAGATCAGTAGGGAAAAAACAGAAAAGACTCTTTGACATGGGATGAGCAGAGTGAACACAGAACGTGCTGGAAACAAAGGGATGCAGGGAGAGAGGAGAGGCTGGGATGGGCATCTCGGCAGACATGTAGGTAAAAGTTGAAAAGGAAGCACTAATTAGCACCCAGACCATCACTTTCCATTAATAGCTTGTCATCGTTTCCTTGATGTTGCTGAGAGCAGGGAAGTTGGTATGTGTGATGCTTACCTGTCTCTATCTCATTAACAGAAGTGAGGGTGAGAACAGATGTTTATTGCCTGCATTCAGATAGACAGGCCCTTTGCTGAACTGAGGCAGGAGAGAGGGGGAAAGTTATGAAAGAGATGCTCATGAAACACAAGCCAAACCCAAACAATGGAAACTCAAACGCAGGACACTTAGATACCTGGGCCAATCCAGAAACAGCCCCAGGCAGGTATCAGGTTCCAGGAATTCTGGAAACACAGAATTGCTCGGTCAAATAATTACAACCCAGGGCAAATACACTGCCAGCTGGGGGAGAGTGCTCTAGTATCGGCACAAGGTGTGTGCAAGGGGCTGTGACTGCATTACACCTGGGAAAGTAAAACAAAGGGCTGCTTACTTTGCAGACTGATTTGCTCAAGGTGTCCGCTCCACTCAAAAACAGACAGCCAAGCATCCTACTGCGAGTCAGAATGGAGATACCCACCAGTAAACAAAGGAAAAAAAAGAAAACAAAAAAGTGCTATTTCAAGAAAAGACAAATGTGCTTTGCATATAATCACCTTTGGAGCAATTCTTCCAGCAGCTAAAAAAGAGATTATCCTTCCTATGTAAAACACAAAGGCCTCTCCTTTCCCTCCAACATGTGGAATGGCTCCTGACAGTGACATGGGAAAGAGGGAGTGTGCAAGGCAAGGCAAGAGAAGGCAAGGACGCCAATCAGCAAGCACCCAGGAGCTGGTAGCACACGTCTGCTGGTGCGATGACAGGAGCGTGCGTGTGTGTGCACATTCCTAGGGACACCCTCACTTCCACCAGCACACAAATTCACTACACAAGCCAATGGTTCCTCAAAAGCAGGAGCCCAAACTTCCTTAGGAGGGAACGAGGGAAAACCAAAGGCAAAGAAAACATCAAGGCAGGGACTGAAGGAACAAAGGCTTCCCCCCTCTCAGCTTGGAGACATATTCTTGGCCATTCAGATCAAGTGTAGGCTCTCTGTTGACTCCCCCACCTATTCAAACGAACACTTTCAATAGTCTGATAGGTCTTTTCTGCTCTACAGCTTCTCTACCCCCGTGTTTGACATCCCCAGCCAATGCAGCTAATGCCACATGCAGAAATACTGCCCTGAAGAGCCCTCGCTTAGATTGCGTGGTCAAGCACTTCAAAGTTAGGAAACGTCCAATTTATGGCTGGCCATGCAACCTTAATTCCACCTCGCTGTGCAGCCACTCTGGACAGGAAAAGAGGGAGTGAGCTAAAAATAGGCTGTGACCGTGTCGTCAGCCTTGTAAGGGCATGGGCAGGGAGAGGCTGAATGAACGTCTCATGGTCAAAATGAAATCAGGTACCCCCCGACTTGCCAGCGCTTGCTTTGGTGCCTTCAACCATGTACATTTTTAATATACAGAAATCACGTGCATTCTAAACATACAGAAAAATGCATTATTTATAGCTAATAAATAATAGATTGTTTATATAAGCAAAAAGAAAAACAATTGTAGGCAAGTGTAACAAATTCCCCTTCCTCCACCCCGCACCCATCCCTGCTTCATCCTGCGCGGGCAGAGAGATTTCAAGCCCCAAGCCTCAGCACAGATTTCTGCCACTATGAAATACAGGACTAATGTTATCTGGCAGCGGCAGAAGGCTGCTCTCCCAGGGCCGGCAGAGAAGAGGACTGCTGGGGCTGGCAGTGCTCAGGCCAATGCACCCACATACCCTTCACTTTCTCCTCCTGGCGCCAGAACATGGAGGAGTTTTCTCCCAGGAGAAGGGTCTGCGCTGGAAGGATATGACCTAAAGGTGGAACAGGGTGATGGAGCTGGCTGTGAACACCCTCCCACCTTCCCTGCCTGGTCCAGAGATCTGCAATAACGTGGTGGGAGTCCATGGTTTCACCCTGCTCTTTATCCGCGATTATTATTCCAGGGAAACAATAAATTCTAATTTCCCCCCCCCGCCACAAGAGGCAAGCAAAGGGAAATCGTGATTCTGAACAATTCATAATTCAGCTAAACCTGAAAGGAATTTAAGGGACAAAGAATAGGCATCTCTCGACTCGAAGAGCTTCCCCCAGACGAATTTCAAGGGCCCACAGCAAACAATGGGAGTGTCAGAGGTTCTCAAAAAGAAAAAAAAAGTTCAAGAATCTTTACAATAAAAAGTGTTAGGCAACACAGAGGTCAGAGCCAGCTCCTCCTATAATAAATAGCACCACTACCCTACATTAACTATAGGAGACATTTTAATGCAGTGCCTCAGCTTCGTGCTAATTATACTTTTTCACCATATTTTGAACCTAAGAAAAAATGTCATCAGTTAATTATAACAGATGAGGGAGTGTGAAGACTTCCTCAATAAATAATGCCTTGATATCTCATATCCAACAAGCTGTGTGCTCTGCTCTGAAGGTGCCCAGAAATATGTCCTCTCAGGAAATATATCAAGAACTGATGGTCCCATAAGCTGGCTTTGTTTCCAAGCCTTGATTTTCAGCCCAATAATTAAGTGATTTTTATGGATTGCAGAGCATAAAGGTCGTGGGACTGCTGGAATGGTGCCAGAGAGAGTAAATGTTTAAAAATAAATAAATTCCTAAATCAAAATGAGATACAAGAGACCTCAACAAATTCCCCCCACGGCTACACAGACACAATTTGGTTTCTGGACCCATGTCCCATCCTTCCTGCATTCGTGGCATCTCCATAGGAGTCTGGCATACATTGAAAAAGCCTGGGTTTAATGAAACCAGGCCACTGCTGCCAGCATGCCACGGGGAGCCAGTCACCAGTGTCCACCTACGCTGGGGAGGAAGGGCACGGTGGCCCTGCGGCTGTGCCACCCTGGGCGCTGCCCGTGGCTGCACCCATCCCTGCCAAAGCTGCTGGGCGTCCGGCTCCTTACGAGGTTCCTCAACTAAACCATCTTTCTTTCAGCTCCCTTCTCCACCTAGCACCCCTCACTTCCCCCTCTGAAGAGCCGGGATTTGGCGTGGGAAAGATGTCTTTGGGCTTTTCACAAATCCAGTATCCCCTTGAACCAAAACCAATTAGCCTGGCCCAAGGTCCTGCCATTGAAGGACTGTCCCTTCTTTTCAAACCCCTGCGGGCTCAATTGCTCTAAGGAGCCTGGATGTGAATGAGCAAAGCCCGCTTAAAGTGGTACTTAAGGCCAGACCAGGGTGAAGGAAAAGAGAAAGCCTCTATAGGAACAGCAAACTGAGTTTCCAAGAGACAGCTAACTGACGGAGATTGTGTTCTTTTTCTCCCCCCATTTTCTTTTTTTTACCCCCAACTCCTCAGCTTTCAAGGCAAACGCTCCTAACCAAACCTGAGCCCCTGAATAAATATTAGAAAACACGAAAGCCAGAACCTTGTCCTGACTCTTTGCGGATGCCGGGAGTCCGGCTGCAGGCAGTGTGATGGCCCAGGCTCGTATGCAAGCTCTGGTTGCAAACACGCTCTCAGAGGGACAGAGGGATGGTGAGAAGCCTGAGATGATGTTTTTCCAGTTTGGGTCCTGGCAAACACCTTTCCAAGGTGACCAGGCTTGTGGGCATGAAACACCAAAATCCCCAATCTGGACAGGGTGACGCCTGTACCATGTGTTGGGGAAGCCAGCGTAGGCAGCCACATGTCCATCTCATGCTGGTGGCCCCTGGGGACAGCCAGAGACTCAGGGCGACTCGGGGGGCTGAGATGTGGCAGCAGCAGTGTCAGGGTGACACAAGGTACCCACACCACAAACGGTGTGTGTGCACTGCCATGTGCCAGGCACCTCAGTGCTTGTACCTGCAGATGCCAAATCAGCACCTTCCCTCCACCCAGACACGAGACTGTTTCCAGCAGGCAGCTGTAATCCCTCCCTGGTGGATGAGCAGCACCCAACCTTGGCCACAGGTTGGATGGACCCTCCAAGCTCCCGGGCTCTGCCCTTTCTCCAGTGACACGGACAATGCCAGCAGCAGGTAAAGGGAGGCACCGTCCATTTGCATCAAGGGTGCAGGGAGGGCACGGGAGCCAAGTGAGACAAAAGAAATGGCTGAGCCCAGCCTCAAGAGTGCAACTCGCCATTGCCAGGCAGTTCCATAAAAATGCCCATTGATGGGATTTCATCCATAACCAAGCGTGCATGCTCACACAGCCTGGCTTCCAGGGGAGTTCCTTCAAACAGCAGGGCCTGAACAGCCCCTTCTCCACCTGACCCGGAGCCCTGGTGAGTTTGGCTTCCCCAGGTATTTGGTATAAACCCCCTTCATCTCATGCACTAAGCCAAACCCACTGCACGGCGGACAAGTTTTAGGAAAAGGTGGGAAATCATGAGCTGGAGCACGCGATCTCCAGAGAATCATCTCCCTGGGATAAAACCCGCAAACTGTATTTTCCATTTATCCCCCAATGGCACATGCTGATTCTTCTGTTTCTGTCTCCCTCTGCCCATCCCCAGCTCTGCCTGAAGAACAAAGACATCACAACCCAGCTCCAGGAACCTCACCCACGTTTGGCCTACGCTGCATCCTATTTCTCCGCCAAGAGAGTCCCACTGAGAAGAGAAGGAACCAGGAATGCCGGGACATGGACTCTCATCTCAGCAAGCCCGAAAAAGACGCCTTCCCTTCTGGGTTTTGCCTACGCAGGGGCAAAGATCCATCCTAACCAACAGCTACCCTTACAGGGCAAAAAGCAAAGCCAACAAAGGGAACTGTGTCCAGCCAAAATCCATCCCTGGCCCAAGGACAGACCCTTGGGGACCTCCCTTCCAATATGGCACTCAAAAAAATAAAAGAGACAGAGAGCAGAGACCTGTCGGGGGGCTGCCAGGGAGTCTCTAGATGCAGCGGGTATGTCACAAGCAGAGATTTGCTGGGGGGCTCCATCCACTGCCTCACCCCCCACCCATGTACACATGAGCTGGGGATTCTCATACCGCTGTCCCCCATCACTCACTGCCACCTCCCTTGTTAATTGAGGGGGTGCTGCCTTCACACCTCCTCGAGACACCCACAGGCTCATGCCAACAATGGGGGCAAAAATGAAGCATTAAAGCACCAGAAAAAATGCAACCGCGATTTCTCTCTCCTGGACATTAAAGGCCAAATCGCTCAGTCCCTGTCTCAGCCCCCTTCGGGGGAACTGCTCTGGGGTAAGTGTACCAAGTACATGGCCTGAAAAAATACCTGAAAAATCAGCTCAGGAGAGGTGATTTTGTGCAGAAAAAAAAATTAGTAAAAGTCAAGAGTGGTTTCTGACCAGCTCATTGAATAGCAAGGTGAAAAAGCTTGCATCAATCCTTTGTAAGAGTTCTCATGTAGACACGGATTTCCACACTTCCATTTTATTCCATAAAATTATATATATATATATGTATTTATATATACACACACAAAGACATTTATTATATGTGTGTATATTTTTTTCCTCAGATCCTCTTTTGATATTTTCACCTTTCGCAATTACAAAAGCCAGGGACAGAAATACCTCCTGGGTTCTGCCAGTGCAGAACACTCCCACCAAACAGATTTTCTCTAACATGCTGGTTGAATGATTCCTCCTGAATTACATTCATTAGGAATTTGAATGTTTCTTTCCTCCATCCCCCATCAAATCATTACTCCGGAATAAATGCATTCATCAACCACCTTGCTCGGTTCCCTCCTGCTTTGTTCAGTCTAGTTTTAAAGCATCTCCACTGAAACCGTTTGCACCTGACTCGATGCTAACGCACGAAAGGGGGAAAAAAATAAATAGGAGAAGAATTGAGCGCCACTCACAATATTGTGAAAATAATTGGAAAATTATTTCTTAAAAATAGCCAACATAATAAAGGAGGGAAAGGACTACATTCCTTCCTCCCCACCTCCGATCTCTTCCACAATTTCTGGGATTGCATCGAGTATACATATTCCAGATGGGCTGGAGAGAAGGAGGTTGGTTCTTAATGACACGTCTTTCGCTGCCTTTGGAATGAATGATTCATTCGGATCTTGCCGAGACTCGGTGCCACAGTTGAGTTACATTTCTAGAAAATCCGTATCTTTAATTCTGGCGCTGCGTGTGGGACCCAGCAAATCATGGAATTACTGCTGTAACTTCGGATTAGTAACGCTTTCTAAATGATAGTCTAATTCCAGGCCTTCATGCTTTTCAGCGTTCACACTCACACAGCCTTTTCCCTGGGAGGCTTCCTGCGGAATTAGTGCTGGCGTCTTCGTCTTTCTCTGCCCTTTTTAATTTCTCCAATGACTTCTCATTAGAATATATAATAACAGCTCCTCAGAACTTTTCTTTCTCCCGGTATAGCCAAATTCAGGCTGAGATCCTTTTTCCTTACTGTGGTTATGGCGGTGCTTTGCTGGCCCTGGAAGGGTGCACAGGCAGATTTAGCTTTGCGGGCCTACGTGGCATCTGACGCCATTACCCCGTGCAAGGGAAGGTGGAAAACCTGCCTGCGAGGTGCGGGGGGTTCCCACCTCTCGCCGCCGGGCACGGGCGGCTCGGCCCTGCGGTGCTGCCCTGTCCCTCGGCAAGGGATGCTGGAGGAGAGGACGGGGCAGGGCACCCGCGCTGCGCCTCGCCCAGCAGCGGGAAGGCGGCAGCGCCTTTCCCAGCCCTCCTCATCTCCCGCAGCATCTCCTGGGGGGGCAGAGAGGCAGCCAACAGCCCGCTCGCAACCCCTGCCACGGGAAGGCTTCTCTGCAGCCTTCCCGGAGCTGTCACGACCCGTGCGGGGTGGCGGCAGCGTGGGGATCGTTCCCTGCGGGGTGCGAGGGGCTGCTGGCGATGCTCCCAGCCCGCCCCAGGGGCCCGGGGGACCCGGGGGACCCCGCTCCCGGCCAGGGGCGCTCGCCCCACGCCAGCTGGGAAAACGTGCCGGGGAGGCTCGGCGGAGAGCACGGTGCTTTGTGTCGCCATGGGAACGGAATGCAGATGTGCCAATTGCTTTTCTTTTCTTTCTTTTTCCACCTTTTTTTTTTTTTTTTTTTTTT
>VWZU01003612.1:1334804-1373415 GCA_013397095.1 Sterrhoptilus dennistouni | reverse complement strand
TTTTTTTGGGGGGTGTGTGTGGCAGTGTCTTTTAAAGGCAATAAAATCTTGTGAAGGTGTTTAGTATGTGGGACTTGGAGTAAAGCTGATGTACATCTGCCCTACCCACTTTAGTTTTAAATATTTTTTTTACAAATATGTCTTGCCGGCAGCAATGCTCTGTAATCGGAGTTCTGTCCATAAGTTACGTAAATGTGGAAAAAAAGAGGTCAAATAATACAGTTCGTGTAACATTGGAATTGGTGGGTGCGTTTTGAGTAGTAAGTTGGTAATCTGTGTTGCATATAATAATTTCTGTGCTCTTTCGAATTTTTTAGAAAGGGTCTAAGAGAGTTTTGAAGCTCTTGATGTAGTCGAAAATGTTTGCCCTCTGTTATGTTTGCAAATGACCAGAAGTTATTAGAAAGGGCAGTGTAGAAGGGAAGGTATATTCGACGACTGAGTTTTCCTGCCGGAAAAGATGGAAAACACAGTGGTATGGATTTTTACTCTCTTTTTAAATACAGGTGCCTACTTTAGCAAGTTTCACAGAGTATCTGGCACTATTGGCGTGTGAGTTGACAGCCCAATGAATTTGATCAAAGTTCTTTATTTCTTGATGAAGAGTTTCCCAAATACGATTTAGTAGTATGGTGTTCTTTGTGCTTCTGTATCACTGTATGAAACGGAATAAATTCCCTTGCTAGTAGTTTTCTTAGACCTGACCATCCAAGAAAGATAAAAGATAATAGAAACGGATACAGTCTACTGGCTTGTGGAAGCTGCTGGAGGTAGCTGAATGCAAGTGGCTGTATGACTCATGAGCTGGCAGGATGCAGGACCTCGCTGAGATCAATTGACAATTTCTAGCATGCATTTGCACTTGGAAATTCTGAGTGCCTGATAGGATGCTTCCTTAGGACTGCATGCTGATTATTACTTGGCCCAAGTGAAGCATGTATATAATCAATAAATTTGCTTCTCTTCCCACATACACAGCTTTTATATCAGGGGCAGCCTTATTGATTTTGGTGGTTTTCTTGTTTAGGAGCATGACCATGCAAGCTCAGTAGGAATGATACCCACTTATAATTTACTGAATATTGAATTGTATTGCTGCATTTAACTCAATTATATCCATGATGCAGAAGAAGAAAGAATACCTAGTCTGGCTTGCCAAAAAATGCACTTCCAAAAGCAAAATCAAAGACATAGGGAAAAATTTGATCTCTCCTCCCTTTGCACATGCAGACAGCACCCCCTAGCTTAAAAGATCCTTGGTAATAACTTGCTCAATTGAGAGTGTTGTGAAGTTTTACTGAGACTATTGGACAGGCTCTTACACCTCACATGCAGTTTATTTAATGTTATGGAAGCGGTCTGATGTGGTCAAATGCTGGAGATTTTTTTTTCCTTTTTTTTTCCCCTGAAACTTAAGAGACTGGATTGTTGCCAGAGAAACTGAAAAAGAAGCAAAACTTGAGGCAGACACCCAAACCCCAAAAAACCCCCCAAAACCCTCAAACTAAATAAATCAACGCCAAGAAAATCCAGAATCACTGGCTTGCAAAAGGCTATTTGTAAAGTTTCCCTAAAGAATCAAACTACTTTCTTTTGAAGAAATATAGTAGGTTTGAATCTGTATTTTGACATAATTAATATGATTTTGACATGATTTGACATGAAATTGACATGATTTGCTTGCACCCTGATTCATTTGACTGTTTTAAAAGCTAAACGAAAAGTTAATCAAAAGACAAGTGACAAATAAGGCCATGCATCAAGATAAAACAATGAGCCCTATATTGCTGTGCATGGGATTTTGAATTGGGAAGAAGGACACTTTGCTCACCAGTGTGGGAAGACAACATGAATTAATTCTTTGTTACTGTTTGCTGGTGCTACTATATTGGCTTGTACAGGGGTGGTACCAAATTTAACCAATCATAAATCTTTTTCCATAAATGAGTATAATATGTCTTGTAGCACCTCTTGAAGTGTGTAGAAATAATCTGTGAAATATATAGCAATGTGACTAAAGGGGACTACTTAATCCTTGTCTTGTTATGTGGTTACTTAGAAATTGCAGTACTGTTGTTGGCAACAATTTAGACTTACCATAACTTCTCTTATCACCTTGGTATCTATGGTGATATCAAACTTGTGACCCATGATTAAAGTGTTTAGTTTGAAGCAGGAGTGTCTTGTTCTAGTTCAGATCACCTTTTCAGTTCCTTGAGAATACAATTATTTGTCTTTCTTCATGAATGAAGGTGTATTTCTGAAAGGGTTGAAGAGGGTATATGGTGAATAGTTCAATCATGTTCCTATAGTGTGTTTACTTTATATAAAATATGTATATCAGAAAATTGCATATGGTTAATGGGGCTCTCCAAGTGAGATACTCCAGTTTGTACTGGAACAATTGTTCTTATCAAGTGGAATTTATTTGTACCTTTGCTGCATTCAGCTTGAATCATTGTCTTTAGTGAATTTTTCCAGGTTGGGCGTACAATAGTGAAGGGGGAGGGGAAGGATCGTGAGAAATCACTTTGTCAGATGGTGCTTGCAAAACTGATTCTTGCATGCAGGGACATTTGGGAAGGTGGTGCTTAAATGCTGGTTGCACCAAATGCTGGAAATTTCAGGCAATTGGGGCTTAAGTTCGAAGGCAAAAAAATGGATGTAACTACATCTCCTTTTAGCTAATGACTGTCAGGCTTTTAAACCTGAAATAGGCGTTGGCTTAAACTATTATTGTTAGCATAATCTGCAAACTAAGGGCTGAAGGAGCACAACCAGACATTGTCCACAGATGTTAAACTGCTCAAGTGTCCCATCCCTAGATGGGAAAGGACAAAGATGCAGAAGTTACATGTATGGTTTGGAAATTATTTTTGATAATACAGGAAGCCTGTGCTGCGGAACCTTATTTGGAAGCTTGGGGAGTTCATGTTTGGTTTCTAGAAGGTTCTTCAAAATTTCTTAAACTTGCAATGTCTCAAAAAATAGAAGGGTTTTCATTTTACTTCATCAGATTGCAAGAGTGAGGAAAATAACCATCTGCTGTCTGACCAGTTGTCTTCTGTAGTATAAATGATAGATGAGTCACTTAGTTCACTTGTGGGCCTATATCAAGGATGGCCAAAATGCTTTGTAATGACAGCTAGGTAATGATCTTCTTATAAAGTTTCTTATAGTGGAGGCAGAAAGTGATTCTCTGGTTTAAAATACTAAGATGACAATCCATTTCTGACTCCGATTAAAACAATGATACAGGCTTCTGCTCTAAGTATTGAATCTGCCCTGACATTTTTTCCAGTGATAAGGTAGACTTCTCTGCATTTATTTTAAGTGTATTTTCGGTTTTGAAGATGAAATACATTATTGTGGTTCACCATCTAAAATAACTCAGTTAATTTGCTTCTTAGCCCACCTTCAGACTACCTTGCTGTTGGATCCTTCCCTGGGCACTCGAGTCTCTCTTATGTTGACCATTCAGAAGGTCACAGTGCTTCGGCACAGTCTCGTAAACGCTGAAGTCAGATGATGACTATTGATATATGCACTGGTTTTGTCAGTTCATGTCTCAGTGGTGTGAAATAAGAGATGGGTGACACAGGGAAAGAAGAACCTCTTCTCCATCTGTGTGCAAGGCACGTCAGACGGAAAGTAACCTAGCAGCCGTTCAGGTTAAAAAATGACATACTGTGCAAAATGGAATTTTAACATTCGGAAGTGTCTGCTAAATAACTGTATTATTTAACAAGCTAATTACAGTTCTTTGCTTCCAAACATGACCAATGAACTAATTTGCCTGAGGAGATTGCAATGTTGTAGCAATAACCAAGCTGTTACCACAGCGCCTTGGTAGTGCACAGCTGCCGAATACATCCTTTATCCTGTAATTGCTTTTCAGCTGTTCCTAAAAGCAAATGTGTTTAACTGTGTGATCATATTTTAAGCTTAAATGTTGTTCATCCTTTTAGTGGCTAAGTAGAACGTCTTTTAATTTGGTGCCGTGAGGTGGAAGCTGTAGGATCAGGTGTCATTGCTTTGCTACCAGGTGTGTCTCTTGAGTTCCATTTTGCACGCTGTTTTGCTCAGATGAAAACTGATTGAACAACAATGTCTTCTCCCTGCTCAGTAATAGAGGAGGAGGATGGCTCAGAGATTTGATGATTTAAAAGTGGGATACAATAAAATCAAGAATAACTGAGGAAAAAATAATGGCAGAGGTTCTAGGGTTGAGAGTTAAGAGGGTCATTTTAGTAAGCTGGGGAGTTCCAGAGTTGTCAGCTGCTACTCAAGAAATGCACGAAATAATGGGATTCTGGGGCAAGGGATGGAGTTTTCAGTGTAACAGAGGGGTCTGTAAGAGATGGAGAAAGTGTAATAGGAGCCAAATGTGATTAATAAAGTCTTGAGAAGCAGATTCTACCATGTTTTGTTATTGATTTGTTGCATGGAGTTACTAGTTTTAGCCGAGTTATCTTGCTTCCTCCTGCTTCATTCAGTGCTTAGGCTTGGCTCTCTTAAAACTTCATGTTGTTTCACTGGTAGTCAAAGGACACAACTGGCTAAACACCAAACTTTCACTGATCTTAGGGAAAGAATGTTTGACATACTTGCTTTGAAAGGGCCTAAGTAGATCCAGTTCAATATGTGTATTGCCCCTATTTAGGGGGCAGTGAGAGACATGCAGCTGGAAGGATATTGAACATGAAGATGTGTTAGAGTATGTCCTAGAAAGGTGCATAGAACAACCCAGTTTAGACAAAGTATCTACCTTAATGTAAGTTGCTATAGAAGGATGTAGGGGGAGGCCATTAAAATTGTGTTCCAAGTTCATTAGAGAAAGCTGCATTGGATCTATAAGGATAGTTCTTCAGCCGAATGCCTTATACTTGAGTCTGCTATACTCTCAGATGGTTTTAAGGGACAAAACAAAGTAGATGGGGCAGTATATGTAGTAGTTAATTTCCTTTTCCTGACTGGCTCCATGGTTCTGTTGTCCATATTTAACTTGCAGGGGTGGCATCCAGAGGTGTCAGGGTAATTTCAGGGTTGTGTCTGTGTTATGCTTTGGATGCAGTGTGTTTGATTCTCTGATGCTTCATGAGAGGAAAAGGGGGAAGTAATTTGCCTATAGTGGGCATTAAAACTTGCTTAAAGGCAAAAAACCCACAAAGAGTTAACTTGTCCAGTTTGCAGCGAGAATGATCAGTTCAGCCTGAGTAAAAGTTTGCTTGCACTTTACCCTCCAGACTTTGAGCTGCCTAGTCCAGGTTGGTAGGCCATCACAAATAAACTAAATTTGTGCATAGAGGACATTGATAAAGTTTTTCCATTTCTAAACTTCCTCAAAAAAAGTGGGCTTTTTGGTTTTTTTTTCTGTATTTTTGTTTTGTTTTCCCAATGTCCTCATAATGTTACAGGATGGTCACAATACTAAAGAGCTACTGAAGTCTGCTGCTACTTTTTCAGAAATATTAGCCTAATCTAACACTTCAAAGTAACTGTTTTGTATTTTATTGATTTGCTTTAAATTTGTTTTTAGAAGTGGAGGAACTGTAGAGATGCAGTTGTTTGTTACAGGGAAATGTGGTGGTTTTTTATTTTCATATAAATGTAATATACTAAACAATCATTTCTCTTATGTTTTACTCTACCCAAGCAATATGTTTATAATATTTTGTGGTTTTGTCCAGTAGTCTGTGGAATTAAATAGCTGTACAATTAACTTGTTGGCAGGCTTTTGGGAAGTAAAGCCCCTGAAGGCTCGCTTTCAGTTTGGTCCTCAAATAGCAAAAAAGCAATGTAGACTAGCAAACCTTTACACTAGGGAAGAAAAGAAGATCTTTAAGAACACATACAGAACTTCCCAGTTGACTCACGCACCTGATGTGAAGCAGGAAATGAAAACTTGTCAGCGTTATGAATGTCATCAAACAGTCAAACTGCAGGTTCTGGGCAGCTGCTGAAACGGCCACGTGGAGGGCAGCTGATCTCATTCTAGTCTACAGCACAGAGAGGGTGTCACTTTTAGCTTTGCAGAAGTTCAGTGCCATTCTGAGGTCCGAGTCTTTTCTCCCCTACATAATCCTTTTTCAAGCTTCTGTTAGAAAGAACAAATTGTTGCCAAACTAGAGGCTTACTGACTTGAATTTGTAACCCCTTCAGCTGCTGTCAAACTTAAGGTGTAATCCTCACTTAAGGTAAATTCAATTGCTTTTTGAAAGCCCTGGTAGGGACTGAAAGGGTAATGTGGTGGTGAGTGGACAACTAAAAAGGTCAATAATCAGTTTTGTAGTTTGAGTTTAGTGCTGCAGATAGTATTTTCTTATTTACACTTCTGTCTTTGCAGCGTTGGAGTCTGTTTTCCTCTTTCACCATGGAATATACATGAACTGCTATTTGATCTGGTAGATCAGATTAAACCTCAAACTAGCAGTAACATTTCTAGAAATAGCTCGATGGCAAACATTAAAAGCCGGCATTACAAATTGAATAGAAATTTGTGTGTGGTATATTTCTTTTATTTGCTTGTCTTGTTCTCTCTTTCCTAGCCTAAGTAATGACTAATGTTATTTCCTGTTTTTCTGTTTAGGGGAAAAACCCCAAAACATTGTTTTCTACCTTATGCTTTCCTATCTTTTTTTAATTGGGGAAAGACTATTTCTGTCCTGTCACCTTGCGTTTCCACTGTTTAAACAATATCTGTAAAATAAAACTTCCTGTTATTTTTGTACAGCCTCTTGTGTATAAAACAATTTCCAGAATCTGCTCCCCATACACATAGTAGGAGAAGTACTGTCGAGTTCTATTACATTGAGCTGAGTAGTTACAGCCATATATACATCTGTTGTCCCAGGTGTATTTGGGGGTGGAAAACAGGGTAACTGCTGTGTCTTCATTTCTGCTGCTGTGAACACCATAGTGAGGAACATAGATGGATGTTTCTGTTCTCTCTCGATTTTGTGTCTCTCAGTTTCTGTTATAAAATAGCAAGAGGAGATAGAATGCACGGTACAATGTTTTTGAAGGTATGAATGTGAGTAGACAGCAACAGCAGGTCTTCCACCCGATTTCACTGCAGTCCTTGAGCACAAATTCATAGGAGGAGCTCTAGAGCAGAGAAGAGTATCTTAACTGGCCTGCAGATCAAAGCTTTGAATAATCCCAGTCTGCTGTTGACATAGTGGAGTGGGAAAGAGCTTAGGTTGGCCTTTGCCACAGAAGGAAGAAGCCCCCTTGGGAGAGAGATGCATGATTGAGTTACTTTCTTTCTTTGAGATCTGTCTGCAAGTGTTAGAAAAACTCAATTTTACAGGCAGGTGCTGAAGCCCATCAGCAGTTATTTTTAAATTTCTTGTCTCTGTGACACTTCTGTTGGAGGTCAGGGAAGTCTGAAGACTCTGAAGTATAGCACAGTAGTCCTGACATCATAGGGTAAGTGCGTGCTGCTCTTCTGATAGGCCTGCAAAGTTAGGGACTGCTGCTGAGTGTCAGCATGGATATAGTGAAGATTAGTCCTGAAAATGTTAAGGGAATTAAATATTTAGGCATTGTTTCAGGAAAAGTACATTATCTTTCAAGTGCAGCCAACATTCATAGAATTGTTCTACTGATTCCTGTATTTGTGTTTAAAGTAGATATGGAGTTTCTGCTTTTTTTCTTCATTCATTGTATTCTTTTTGTGTTCTTCAGGCTGTAACTATACGGGTGTCTTTTTGCTCTTCACAATTAGTGTGGAAATCCGGAAGTGCGGTGTATTCTTTTAAATGTGCAGCAATAGTAAATTTGTATTGACATGTAGTCTAATAAGTTGTACACTGTTTTGATCTTTATTATGTATTGGATTTGGTATTTTGTGTATTTCAGATGATAAAAAGGATATTGACCATGAAACAGTGGTGGAAGAGCAGATCATTGGAGAGAATTCTCCTCCAGATTACTCAGAGTACATGACAGGGAAGAAACTTCCTCCTGGTGGAATACCTGGCATTGACCTCTCAGACCCCAAGCAACTGGCTGAATTTGCTAGGTAAGTAGGAAAAAAGGAACTTCAGAACTATTTTCTTTTCACTGGTTTAATTATAAAACTGTCAGATGAACTGGTATATTTAGTATGGCTTATTATTCCATTTAATTACCTTCTAAAACAAGGGACTTAACACAGCATCAGCTACTCTATTCTGAACTAAAATAACAAGATTTTATATTCAGCAGTGAATTCTTCAGTGCATTCAGTCTTTAGTTCTGTTAGGTTAGACAGGACCTAAATACATTGACAGACTGCATTGCTCTAGGTAGCCCTGCCTTGGGGTTGGACTGTCTTGGGGTCTCTAGAGGTCCTTCCGAGCCCAACAACTCTGTGATTTTACATGACAGAATATTTCTTTGATATGAGTAGCCTTAAATTCCTGGGAACCAAAGGATCCAGTAAGTGAAATGCTGCGTTCAGGTTGTTCAGTACAAAATAGCAAAGCTACAGGATTTGGTTGGCAACACCACTTTCCCGTTCTTTTTCACCTGCTTCTTCTTAAGCTCAAGATCCTAAATCATGTGTCCTGCGCTTTCAAGTGCCGCCGATAATTGCAGTTTCACAGTTGGTAACTATACGGCCTGGATTTTCTCTGGTGAGTCAGAACTGTCGCTCGTTTACATATCAATGGGCTGACCTGAGTGACAAGGTGACTTTTGCTTTCAGGGTTGGCGGAGTGGCTCGGAGCGGGGCGGGGGCAGTGAAAGTGTCCGCTGGGCCCGGCCCGGTGCTCGGACAGCCCGTGGCCACCAGAGGGCAACCGCGAGGCCGGCCCGGGAGCGCCGAGGTGCCGCCCTGTCCCCTTGTCCCCTTCCTCAGGGACAGCCTGCGTGCTGACTGCTGTGTCTCCAGGGGTCTGAGCACGGCTGACGGCTCAGTCTGCCTGCTGCTGCCAGATTTTCCCAACCTGAAAGCAAAACATGGGAAAAGCCGCATTCATTTTTATTTTTTTAGCAGCTGCCTATTCTTCAGGGCTCAGGTGCACAGTTCTGACACTCAGAGCAGGTGGACAGTCAGATGTTTTTGTCCTTACTACCTAGTAGAGAGAGAGTGTACCTTTTCCCAGGTTGTTACTAGGTGGCAGGGACTGTTGACACAAGTTCTGGTCTGGCTCCTTGGTTAGCTGGATCTTGGTTTTCAGTTTTTGCATTCACTCCTGTTTCATCTTTTTGATCTTGTTGCTTTTTACAAATTTTGTCCTGTTACTCTGTAATATGTTTATGCAGGAAGAATAACAGCACAGCCTCATTCCACAGTTACTTTCACTAAAGCCATTGAACTGTGAATTTTGAAGGCTTTTAGTAAAATAGTTCTGCAGGATTTGCTTCATGCTTCAGTCTGTCTTACCTGGAAACATCTAAAAGCACATCACAAACATCTGAAAAAGGGTTCTGACTGAAGTGATGGGTGGTTCTAGTTATTGATACTCTTCTTTTGTGTTTTGCTATCATTTATCAAAGTTACTGTAATTTTCTCTGGGATCTGCTGAGGAATTCATACAATTTTTTGTGAAAGCAAATGTTTAAGTGATACCCTTGAGTGTACATAGTGTTCCAATTCTAAACTGTTACTTAGATATTTCTTTCTACTCATTGTGTGTTAAGAGTGGTGATCTCCATTACTTTAAAACATGCTAAACCCTCTGGTTCTATTAGACACTGAAGTACTGAATAGCTATCTTTTGTTAGGAAGCAGAAATAATTTCTCACAGGGTATTCTCCATGCAAATACTGATTTTTTTTTTCTTCAGATTGAGTTGAATAGTTGAAATGGTTGTCAGGATTTGGGCTTCTTGAGATGACCAGGCTGCTTCTGATGTGTCTGCATATTTCTGAATATTGTAAAATGTTTTAGTTAGGTTTCTATTGAGAAAATAGTGGCTGCTGGCAGTATTTTAGAATTATTGCTTTCTTATATTTATAGTAGAATGTTCTAGGAAGTTCCAGAGCTGGAATTTGTAGCAATAGTGGAAAGATTCAGTTTTATGTGTGCAGCCTTTTTTCTCTTCTCTTTTTTTTTTTGCAGCAGATAAAATGTAATCTCTTTCAGTCAGAAGATGAGTGCATGATGGTAGAGGAGGCACCTTGTGTGGATATCACCTTTAGTAATATTCCCAAGTTGCTCAAAACCTGGGAAAAACTGTTCTCATAGCTTAATTGTAGATACATAAGAATTTAATGCATTTTCTAAGAAAGGTTATTTGATTTCTTGGTCAGAATTGATGGCTGTCAAACTTTTGCCTTACAGTTGTATGTTATGTCTTAAATTATTGTGTTTGATTATTCTGAGATTGAAGAGTATGAGTATGTTAGAATTTGAACATTTCTTGTTAAGGTCTTGTCCTCTTGCAGTGAAGTGTGTTGAAGGGACTCCTTAGCTAATAAGATGGATTCAAGTACTGTTATCTGCAGGCTGCTGTTCAGTTGTCTTGTTGACTTTGCTGTGTGCAGTATCCCTAGGAACTTTGCATGGCAAGCTGGAAGAAAAAATTGGGTTTACATGGCTGGAGTTGGCTTTGGAGGTTCAAGGAGTAGTTTTTTCATGCTAGAAAAATGTATTTGTTTAGTATAAAGTTCTCTGAAATTGTCAAACATTGCTCATTGCTTTACAGTTCAGAAGGTCAAAATTCTCAGTAGCTGTATTTTGAAAACTTTTAGCAGTGCATGAAGTTGAAAATTGCTTCTAAACTTAAGCAGCTTCACGTGCTGTAGGGTTTTGAATTACAAATTTGTATTTAGATTATTTAAAAAAAGAATTGTGACAGTCCACATACAAGGAAGTGTGAACTGGTTACTAAAATTGTATGCTAAGTGTATTGTGTGTGGTTGAAAGAAAGTTATGTAGAGTTGCTATTTGGTTTTCATTAAAGTAGGAAGGAATCTCACCATACATTTGTAGAAATTACCTCCTCTGAATCAGGCTAGATGCAGTGTTTATAACAAATACAGCTTATTTTGATTAAGGATAAGGATAAATTGATTTGAAATACTTGGATTGATTATTAGAAACAAATTTCTGAGGTTAAGCTTAACAGACAAAGCTTGAATTCTAGGGATAGTAGATTTTGAGCAGGGTTCTGGTATTCTGGTCATGATCTAGTTAGTGAAAAGTAATGCAGGGACAAACCTGATGTTTGAAGTTGTTTGTAGCTCTGTAGCCCTTAAAAAATTATTCAGAGCTGTAGTAATTGAGCATCTGCAGTGGCCATCAGTGCTCAGAGCTCAGCAGCTCTCGCAGAGTGAGTGGTTGTGGTGTCTTGTAATACAGTTGTCTTTCGCTGCCTGGTTTGGAGCATATGTCATTGAGTCATGTAGCAGGAATCTGAATCCTTTAACTGGAACTCTGACAGTTTTTCCTGGAAAAGCTTTTATGCATTCTATGATTCCATTGAAAACATTTTGAATAAATAGGCTGTGTCAGAACGTGGACATGTTCAGTAATGCATAGACAAATGACCATAAGTTACACCTGCCTGGCAGTTTATCACTTTTTACAGATTACTTTATTCTTTTTCAGGAGTCTTGAATTTTCTCTAGCATGCTTTAAAAATGCAATAAAAAAGAAAAGGGTGGAATTCTCTTGGGCAATTGTATCAGAATGTGAAATGTTAATTGTGAATGATCTGCTCAGAAGGACAAAACCTAATAAATTACCATGTTTTCATTTGATACCTTTGACTGGGAAACTGGAAATCCCTTCAAGTGAAGTAAAATGCTTCATCCAAATCTAAATTGATGACAGCTCAGTAGTTTAGCTATGAAGAAATCATAGCTGCTTGATAGTGAAAACTTAGGAAGGTAGCAGGGATATTTCTAGAACATGTATACAGCAAATTCCCTCAAAGCAAGCCACTAAAAAGGATATCTCTGGTTACCCCTTCCCTTCCTCTTGTCCTCCAAATACATGACTGAACTGGCTGAAGACAGCAGAACACAGACATTGGTAAAACAAATAAAAGGGAATATCCTGTAGCTGGGAAATTGGCACAGTAATGGGTTCTGGTGGTAAAACCTTTATTCTTTGTGGTTTTTTCTGCTGATCTTGGTATCTTTTCTGAAGGAGAGCCATTGTGAGGACTGGCCTTCCTTTCTGCCCGCTTCCCAAACCTATAGAAAACAAAGGAGAGGAAACTGCATTAGAGTTTGAAATTGGACACCCTTCTTAAAAGTGACAAAGCCTTCTGGTCATCCAGATTTATGACTTAGGCCTCTTTATAAGGTGTTTGCTTTTGTATTGGTTTTGTTCTTGTTACAGAGAAGCTTAAAGGGCAGTAAAGTGACAATTGCTTTGCCCAGTATTCTTCTGGGAGGGGGGAGATCTGCTCTGTGCCACACTGCACAGGCCACTGTCCCTGTTTACACATACCATATTCCTCATCACTGGAACAAACCTAGTCATAATTTTTGCCAGGATTGTGGAGTGAAGGAACTTCTTATGTCACTTTTGTTCCTAACTGTGACTGAAGCAGGTCAGACACTGGCTGTTCTTGGGTTTTATGTAGGTAGATTCCTGGGACACCTTGTGCCACTCCCCTTTCATCTTGTTTATCCAAAAGCCAGTCTAGCCAGTCCCAGGAGTTGTTCAGCATGAATAAACTCTTGCAGTAGCACAGGGCTGTGATGCTCAAGTTGGTTCTGCTCAGCAGGGCAGTGCAAGGAGAATGGCAGAATGGGGGGAACACACCAGCAGTGCCAATAACACTGAACAGAGAGAATTTCTTCTACCTCTCAGTGTTCCTGGGGAGGCAGAGGGGGAGGCCATCAGCACAGGTGAATGTCATTGCTGGTCATCAGAGACCTCTAGGGTGTGTTAAAGGAGCTGCCTGAGAGAGAGAGTAAAGCTGTTAAGGTTAACTTTTTGTACAGAGGGAGCAGAAAGGAGCTGAGAATACAGAACTCTTTAGCACTGGCAAAAAAAGGGGAGATTATGGAGCAAGGGGGAAATGCTATACTGTTATTTGAATTCTATTTCCTTTCTTCCCAGCTTTAATATAGTTTCTATGGTTGTTAAAATTGGATCAATTGACAAGTCTGTAGGTTATGGAGTTTGACAGGCATTTGGGGTGGGGATTAAAGTTCTCTTAGGGTGAAGTACTCTCAGTTCAGCTGTGTAGATGAAAGGAGGTAGTTAGATTTAACTTTCAGATACCACACAGTGACAATATTGCTTTCTTTATTTTGAGAAACTGAGTGGTTTAATAGCTGTGATTTCCCTCAGTCTTCCTTATGCATGGGTAAGGGAGCTTGCTTATATGCAGCTCACTCTGTAAAGCTATTGGGTTGCACACATTCCTGCTTCCTCTGCTGTCACCCATTCCCTCCACCACTCCCCCAGTGCAAGTTAAGACGTGGCCTTTAATTGCAGTGTCCCAGTGACTTGATCCAAAGGTACTCTTCCTGATTTTGCAGTTAATTGGTTTGCAGTTGCCTCTGCTAGGTGGAACTGCATGTAAACTTACTGCAGAAATGAAAACTTTGGTCTTGCCATTTAATTGACTTTCTGCAAAGGCAACTGAGGTTCCATCCCAGTATTAATGTATGTGTCTGTAGCTGTGTTAAATAGTGATATATATTGGTTAGAGTTCTGGTTTTGATTAATGTTTCAGGCTAAGAAAACTTGGATGGAGCTGGTAGAGATGCTCTACTGGGTGGGAGCCAAAAGTCTAACCACCACCAGCAAGAGCTACCTGCACCTGTGTAATTAAGATCAACAGCACAGATTCTAGTCTGGTCTCCTTTTGTATAAAGTTAATTTTAAAGTAAGACCAAAATCTTTTTTTCTAATGCATTGAATATGTAAGTCTTTAAATTCTTCTTTGAGGGATTGTCCATATGGCTTCTGCAGGTTTGTGAGCAAGATGACATTTTTTGACACAGTGATCCTGTAGCTGTGCCTGTGGTGTTCATGCCCTCACAACTTTAATCCAGGTGTACAAAGGGCCCAGCAGCTTCCTCCTGCCTGTGGCACTGAGATACAACCTGGACACCATTTGCGATCTCTTATTTTGCATTTCTGCAGCTGTTTTGTTGATAAGCCTGGTTATCTGTGGAACCCAAACTTTTTTAGGCTTAACTTGCCTTAACTTGTGCTTCCATGAAAAATGAAAAGATGTAAAATTGCTCATTTTTTAACTGAACTTTTTTGTCATTTGTGTCCAAATGTTCAAGTGTAGTACTGGGCTGATGCTGCTTAATTTAGAAACAAAGCCTGAACATTAAAAAGTCCTGGATGGACATTCATATTTTATGCCTGATCAGACACTGCACTGAAAAATGTAAGCTATATGTTGATGCTGCAGCCTGTCCCATGTCTGACCACTCAGTTCACCTGCAATTGGTTCCTCAAGTTTCCTTACTGCACTGGCCCAGAGCATTTTCCTTCTCTACCTCAACAGCCTGTTAGGCATGACACTGTTGCAGCATTTCTTTCTCAAAGAGTGATTTAATACCAGAGGTGAGATACAAGAGTCAGGAAGAGGATTTAACACAAAGCTGAAAATGCAGGCAACCGACCACTAAAGCTACTTGTCACATCTCTTGTTAGCAATTCTCTTGGTCTAGTCACTCCCTTTACAGGTGGCCAATTAAGATTTTGGAACAATAGTGGTTTTACTCATTCTGATCATGTCAGGGACACAGATATCAGACCTAGGAAAATTTTTTTGCCTATTTTTTGGGGGCTGGGGGGATGACTCAGCCAACATTGAACAGGTTGATTGAATTAGAAGGAGGTGTTTTTGGCACCAGCTTTGTCTCCTAAGGATGTTTGTTCTCCAATGGAATTAAATCATTACGCTCTGTTCTCTCATGTCCCATCTTGTCAAGTCATTCTTCTGTGACCATTTTAACAATTACAGATGTTCATTTCTGTCCCTTTTCCTGTTTTTTAAAATCACAGAGATACAACAAAGAGTATCTCATGCTAAAGGTAATTGAAAGCTTTCTGTAGGGGTACTGTAAATACAATTTGTGTGTGTGTGTGTTTTCCTACAGCCTCAGTACCTGTAGTACTAATGAGTCTGGTACCTCATTGGAGAGTGAAGTCAGTTAATCCCAATCACCTGTTTGGGGGCAGATATTTTAATACTTTACTCAAAGAGGTTATGTAAACTAAAAACAGCACAACCATTCTGTATCCAATTGGATTATATAAATTAAGTCTAATCAATAAAGTCATCTGAGTTGGTCTGCACTTTTGAAAAAAAAAAAATAGCTGCAGTGAAAATTAAGATAATGAGGACATTGCTGTACAGGAAAAGAGATGTTGTTTGCTGTGTTCAGAATGTTTCTGCCCTTAAGTTGATGAAATCTGGGTTGTGGTGCACAAGAGGAGTTTACTCAACTGCTCAAATACCTTCCACCCATTCCCAAGTCACTGTTAATATCTGTAAATGTCTTTGTAACCCTACAGGAGACTCAAGTGTTCTTCAGGTTAGTTCTGTACCTAAGTGTAGTCTGGAGATGCTGAGGCAAGCAAAAGTTTTCCAAATGCCCACTCAGAGAAAAGAAGAAAAGCAACTTCTAAATCCTTGGGGTTTGGTGTTGTCTGTGAAGTGGCTCTCAAGTGCTTTAGTCTGTAGATGTAGATACTTGATAGATACTTGTAGATCGCTTGAGCTGTGCTACATCTGCACTAGTGAAAGGACTCAGAGTGAGGGACCAGTGATAGCTGACAGCCATAGGAGACTCGTCCGTCACATATCACTCCACTGGCAGTTGTAAGATGATTTTCCTGGGTCTTCAGAGGGAGCTTTTTCACTGGTCTTGACTTAATTCACCCTCTTCTCTCAGAAGTCCATGTGAAGGAAACAGATGAAAGCAGATTTCAGCCATAGGAGTGTGACAGTACCAAAGAAGTCTGGACTCTGTTTGCAGATGTTTGCTCTGGTTGAAATGGACCTCTCTGTTGTCTGTGTAGATTCCACAACTTGCCTGATTCTGCTTTCCCTGCTTCTGTAGAGTTTTCTTTAGAACTCTTGTGTGATGAAAATACTGCAGAATGATTGAACCTATACTCCTTCATGTCCTGCTGCACGGATGGAGAGGAAGCGAAGCTAAATAGGCCACATGGGTACTGGCACAACAAAAATGGAGTTCTCAAACAAACCCCCCTAATTACAATTAGCATATGTCAGGGAAAAAAAATCTCAATTTCCACATATTCAGAGGATTAAGAAGACAGTATTAAATGTCTTCTTCTGTATTTTCTTCTGGAAAAGCAGAGCATTCCAAATGCTAAATTATACTGTTAATATTTTTATGAAGGTTTTGAAAATGTTAAAGTGAATACCACTGACACATGTAATATTGAAGGATAAAATGTGCTCATTATGTAGGCACTTAGGGGAGAAGAGCTGTCTACTAATGTGTTTCTACTAATATTTTGTTGTATTTTTTTATCTTTAAGAATGAAACCAAGAAAAATTAAAGAAGATGATGCTCCACGAACGATAGCTTGTCCTCACAAAGTAAGTGAAGTGCTCAGCGTCTGAGTAGATAGTAATTTGTAGATCAGAATTTTGTATTGATGTTTTCTCTTGAGAATAAACAACTAAAATACCTTACTGTTAATAGAGAACACTCAGTTAAAAGTATTTTAGTTGTCATTCTCTAGAGGCTTCCTTTAAAACCTTTCACTGAATAATATATTATTCCCATTCCTTGTCTTAAGGTTAGTGCATCCCTAATCTTCTGGTAACCATGATGCACAGTCCCTAACATGCTGGTTTTACTGTTGTGATTTCCCGACACCCAAGAATACATACTTGAAAGAATGTTCTGAAAGCTGTTCAAAGTACGTTCCTAAGATCTATATATCCTCTGCTTGGAAACTATGACAGATTTGGAGTCTAGATCAGGAATCAGCAATTTATGGTGCAGATGCCAAAGTCAGCTTTATTGGAAGACTCTGAATTACATTCCACAGAGCTGGAAAGTGCATCATCATGAAAGACAGAGGCAGGCATCTTGGAGATATGATTCTGATCCACTGGTAGCAAGGAAGCTTCTGTCTTGAATAAATGTTGCCAGTCACCTAGATTGGTAGCCTGTGGCTTTACTGCATTATCCAGCTTTTGTAGTACTTCTTTTAGCTGACTTAGTCTGTTACAAAAAAAGACAAAAACAATCTTGCTGACTTCTGGTCTAGATAAGTGTGAGCATAAGCAAATAATCAGGGCAGATTAGAGTTATCTATTAGAGAGCATGAATAGAAGGCTACTTTCTGACAGCCATGGTGTAAGGAATTTTTTGAATTCCTCTTTGTGCTTATATTGATTTCCAATTCTCCACATCTAAAAGTGTCATTTTTTTGTGATACAGTATGCAGAGATACAGGAACAGTTACTTTTTACTGTACCAAGGAATGTTACCTCCATTTCTTTGATTTACTTTTTCATAGCCTCAACTTCATCTAAATGGGGGGGCGGGAAAGAACATTCTATCCTTCCATTTTCTATCTTGTAGTGTTTATAGGCTTTATGCATTTATGAATTCAGTTTAACAAAAATACGGTAGCTGTACCTGCTGCTCTCAGAGGCAAGAAGGGACTTTGAAAAATATGCAGAAAAAAGGTTGATGGTCTATTTACTTTGGCGCTGCTTTGCCCCACCCAGTTCTGCTATGTGCCACAATACTTCACATGTAGCCAACATGAATGGTGGCATAATACTTCAAAAGTACTCAAAGAGGTTCTAGTGCCTGAAGAGAGAACTCTTGAGAGTGACATTTCACCCTTTTTGTAAGAAAGAAAGCTTATTTAAATGTATTTGTTTAGGGGAAAAAACCAAAAGAGGCTGCAGAATTTAAGATTAGCAATTTAATGGTCCTTTAGGTACTGTTGTTAAATTTCATACCTCATAACACTATGATGTTGGCAGACTAGTTTTATATAAGTTTGAACAGCATCACTTGTGGTACAAATAGGATTTATGATTATTGATAGGATTTTATGAGGGATTTTGAACCTTAAGGAAGACATTTATAAAACCGATGATAGATATCCACTGATTGTCACTAAGAAGTGAAAAAAATGTAGAAAGATAGGTGAATAGAGTCCCAGGTCACTGCTGGCTTAAGCATACTCGGGATTCAAAAGTAGTGTTCTTCTGTCAATGCAGGGTTGACCCCCAGGTTAAGACTTTAGATGCTGTACTTGAGTTAATTTATCTTCTGCTTTTGGATTGATTTGGGACTAACTCAGGCTGTAGTCCTGTCTTATTCCGCTGCCCAATATTACTCTGTAGGTTTTAACTGCAGCAGCAGTGGCACTCTCTGTCTCAAGGTGGTAGTGATCAGTCTGCTGCTGGCAGGTGGGATAAGGTAGTTCCTGAAAGTTGTTATGTTCTGGAAGCCCTCTTGCTCCATTTGTTGTCAGAAACGAGGAGGACAGAGAAGGAAGAGGACAGAATGTTGGGAGAAGGTGCACGTATCAGTTGTGCATACTAGGGAATAATCTGTATATTAGAGACTATATAGTATGCTTGAGTACTGCAGTTCTTTGAATATAGCACCTTGAAGAGTATGCCATAGGTATCCATGAGCTCTGCTTCTGTCTTCTGTTTTTTTGGTTGGATTTTTGTTTTGTGTTTGTTTTTTCCTCTGAAACCTGTTAAGTGCTTTTGTTTGGTTCATTCATTTGCTTCTGTCAGAGCTGCATCTTCTCCATGAGACTGTCCTATTGTTCATTTGACTGCACATGGCTCATAATACTGAGTGAGGAAAGAGTTTGGGATTTTTTTGTTTGGGATTTGGTTTAGGGTTTGGTTTTTTTGGTTGTTGTTGTTGGTTTTTTTTTTTTTTTTTTTGTAAGCTTTTCAAATTACTAGTTTTCTTCTATTGCTTTTTTAAAGATAAATGTAAGGGATGTTCTTTTCAGGGCCAACTCTTTAAGAAAGTATTCAGCATATAAAAGCATTTTAAATGCTTGCACTGTAGCAGATAAAACCCTCTTTATGAGAACTAGCTTATCTACTAATTGAGTTTCACTGTTCTTTTAAAGGGCTGCACAAAGATGTTCAGGGACAACTCTGCCATGAGGAAGCATCTGCACACCCACGGCCCTCGAGTACATGTGTGTGCAGAGTGTGGCAAGGCCTTTGTGGAGAGCTCGAAGCTAAAGCGGCATCAGCTGGTTCACACCGGAGAGAAACCCTTTCAGGTACTGCTCACCTGCCACCAGAGTCTGGGAACACTGGACACTGTAGCTGTAACCTGCCTTCCACAGGACTGGGGCGTACTAGGGCTTCTCTAAAATCAGACGAGGCACCTGAAAAACTGGGAGTCCCCTTAAGTTAATTAGGCTATCATTTAAGTACCTACATGGACTTCTCTTAGAAATTGGCAAAATGGATGTTCATGGGAGATACCAAAATATGATCTTTAAAAATGAAGCCTGCAGTTACTAGAGAAGTAAGAAAATGTCTCTTTCTCCTCAGCATCTTTTCAGCTTAGCGCTTGTGGACAACTGAGACTTGGGGCTGTTTGCTCAGATACCTCAGGGTACTAATTTTCAGTAGGGGTTATGAATCAGTTTTCAATAAAACGATGGTGTCACTGAATCTCCTTCCATTTATATGGAGTCACATGGCCTTCTGCCACCAGAGGTCCCCTGCCCTCTTCAGGTGATACTCCCTATAAATCTTGGAAGTTATTCTTATTCTTGAGCATATATGTGTTGCCCGGAACACACTTAAGATATGTGGGGTTTTTTGTTGTTGATTATTATCTAAAATAAATTATTTCAGGAACTTGATTTGCAGTCCTCAGGCATTCTCTTGGATGCATACACTAAACATTCTGTGTAGTAAATATAAGTATTGAACACTAAATGTGCTGTCCTTTTTATACCAAGCCCATCTTAAAAGTAAAGCAGGTAAAATGAGAAAATCTTTGCAAATCATCGCGCAAAGGGAGTTGTTCTGATGTGAAATCCTGCTTCTGTTTTGTCATACAGTGTAGGTACTGTTTCACATGCAGAGAAGCTGTTTTTGGTGGAAGTGGAGATTATTTATTTCCCTCTTTGAAAATAGATACAGTATTGTATATATACTGTATACTGAAGTATTGCAGTTTTCAGTGCAGTTCACAGGGGATCCCCACAGCTTCGCCCATAACAATCTTCAGCCTCTGGCTTCATGTTCATGCAGTCTAGTGACTTAAAGAAAACCCTTTTTCTGATCAGTGATGGAGACGAGTTCCACTGGCTGACAGAGTGTTTCTTTTCCTTCCCACAGTGTACGTTTGAAGGATGTGGAAAGCGTTTTTCACTGGACTTCAATTTACGCACACACGTGCGAATTCACACTGGCGACCGGCCCTACGTTTGCCCGTTTGATGGCTGCAATAAGAAGTTTGCGCAATCAACCAACCTGAAATCTCACATCTTAACACACGCTAAGGCCAAAAACAACCAGTGAAGGTTGAGGAGAACGTTCTTGAACTCAAAAGCATCTTACAGGAAAATCAATTGGAAAGAAATACGCCTCCCCTTTGTATATTGTTTCTAGGAAAGAATTTTAAAAAAAGAACCCTACAAACCTAAAGGACGTGTTTTGATAAGTAGTGAATAAAAAGCAAAAAAAAAAAAAACAACCAACCACAACAGAAAACTTTAAGGTGACATTGTTCAGATGCTCCACCTTGGTCTGTAACCCCGTTTCAAGAACACGGTGTTTTGTAAAGTGTGGCCCCAACCGGACGGGTCAGTTCATCTGAACTTGCATCAGAAAAGACAATTCTTTATACAACAGTGCTAAAATTGGACTTCTTTTCACATTCTTATAAATATGAAGCTCACCTGTTGCTTACAATTTTTTTTAATTTTGTATTCCAAGTGTGCATATTGTACACTTTTTGGGGATATGCGTAGTAATGCTATGTGTGATTTTCTGGAGGTTGATAACTTGCTTGCGGTAGATTTTCTTTAAAAGAATGGGCAGTTACATGCATACTTCAAAAGTATTTTCCTGTAAAGATAAAAAAAGTTATATAGGTTTTGTTTGCTATCTTAATTTTGGTTGTATTCTTTGATGTTAACACATTTTGTATAATTGTATCGTATAGCTGTAATGAAATCATGTAGTATCAAATATTAGATGTGATTTAATAGTGTTAATCAATTTAAACCCATTTTAGTCACTTTTTTTGGAGAAATACTGCCAGATGCTGATGTTCAGTGTAATTTCTTTGCCTGTTCAGTTACGGAAAGTGGTGCTCAGTTGTAGAATGTATTGTACAGGCACTGACCGTTTATTAACACCTGATAATATGTACATCCCCCATGTAATAGAAAGGACAACAATAAAACAGTGGTCCTAAAGAAAGAATCTGGCAGAAAATGATCTGTAAGCGCAGTCAATTTTCTTTTGTTGTCCAGAGCAGTTCTAGTTCCTCTTGACCTCCCAGAAATTGGAAGCTAAATAAACTCAAGTTTCCTTTACGTTGCATTCAATTACAGTGATTTGTGATGCAATTAATGCCACATCAGGTGGTGTATCTAAACAGAATTGCTGACTGTAATTCTGGTTTTGAGTGTCCTAGAATTCCATTAACTGGAACGCTGGATTAGGAGACTTGGCAGTGTAGTGAGGAGTGTTCTGTGTGCCTGGACAGCAACTAGGTAAAACAGTACAGGAAATAACTAAATGGAAACCTTTGTTTAGTCAAGGTAAGGAATGTTGGCGGTTTAAATGCAGTAACAGTAGAAAGTGGAGGAATGGTGTAGGGTTTGGGTGATCATACCAGGAAAAAAAACCAAGAAACTGTTTCTTCTTTTGGCTAACTTGTTTGAGTGTAATGATAAAAATTCTTGGAACCTTATTGGACACCTTATGTTTCAAAACAAGAACTTGAAGTTCTAAGAGAACTCGATGGAGTTGAGTTTTGATGGTCTAACTGAGAGTGGTTACTTCTCATTTGTTCAAGTGTTCAAAGAAAACTTAACAGATACTATAGTAAAATGTGACAGATTAATAAACAGAAGAAAATGCAGAGAAATGCATAAGTTATTTTTTAGAGGCATGTAACATATTTTAATGCAGTAAAAAGTGTTGTTAATATTTTTCTGAATTCTGTTCTTAAAAGGTTCATCAAAGTTTTCATTGCTAATACTGTAAAACTTTATTTTGAGTCCAGTGTTGGTGGTAGTGGCAAAAACATGGGTAATAAAGAAACTGCACTTAAGACCAAGGGAATTTTCATCCATACATAAGTTAATCTGAACACTGCAATTCTAGTCTGAGGTTATTAGGGGTAGAAAGAAAGTTGAGACATTTAATTGTAAAGTAAGCGTTAGAATTTTGGCAGTATTTTTTCTTTTATATATAAGCAATTTTTGAACAGGACAATATACTGAAACTTGTATAGTTATAGTTAAATTAAATTCTGTATACAGTTAAATTAGTGTCTATTCTTTTTGGAAGGAAATAAAATTAATTCAGTCTAGTTCTAATTGACCTTATATTTTTTCTTAAGCAGTATCTGTGATGTTGTTAGGCTTACGCAGAAGTTTGCTTTCCTGTGTCATAAAGTCATTTATTGAATTTCAAGGTGTCAGTATTTCATCCTTGAACATACATTAGGGACTGAACTGTGTTACCTTGAACATACATTTGAGACTAAGCTATGTTAAATATTGATTTGAGGACCAACTGGGAACTGTAACTGTTATTGCCTCTGGTTATTTTGCATCTGATTATGGAGAGATATTTCCATCTAGGCCTCAAATCAGTAGCACTCAATATACTCCTGAGTGTAAGTAGCAACACTCAGTAGCTTGAAAGGTCTTGCTTTGTAAGTACTTAATTTCATATTGGGTATGAATAAATACTAGCACTGAGCAGCTGCTGTAACTTGTTTAAGCTTTTAAAGTATAATTGGCACACCTTGCTCTTAAAACATCCTGCTTAATTGATTCCAGAGTTTTCCTCAAGGTTTTTCAGTGAAGAAGTTACAGGATTTGAGAATAGCAACAGAGTTGACTTTGAAACCACCATTCTAGCATGCTGTCGAGTTCCTGCATTACACCACCAATTTGCGAGCAAGTTCAGGTAAGGGGAGGAGAATCTGAGGGGTGGTAGAAATGTGGGTTTAAAACTGGCACAAAATTTCCATGCTTGCTCATTACACATTCTACTGCTCATTTGATCTTACACATACTTTGTTTGGTTCTGCTGCTGTCAAAATGAAAGGAGGCAAACTCAGACCAACTTTAAAGGTAGAACTGACTAAACTTCTCTCTCTCTATGGTCTGTCAGTAAATGCAAAACAAACTAAACTTAAATACTAATTACTTGTGGAGAGTGTTTCTTGAAAAGGTTGTTGGAGGACTGCAGGTTGAGATTTGAAATGCTAAGAGAATAAATCCTTAGTGAAACAGAATGCCAGGACCTCAGCTGAACCTGCACTGAATTTTAGTTATCTTCTGTTTGAAGAGTCTCACTGTGGAATTGAGGTAGTGCATTTTGACTTTTCCCTGTAATGGCTGCAAGTTGTCAATCAACAAAGCCAAATACTAAACACATCCTGACAACACCTTGTCAGCAATAATGTAGTTTTAAGGGTAGGAGGAGATCCTTTCTCTCTGCTAATTCCACAGTAGGTAAAAAGGAGAAGATGCAACAATTACCAGAAATGGTGAAAGTATTGAGGCTTTAAAATGTTTGAAGAAAGTGAATCCTTTCAAAGTGCTAGATAAAGAGGCATGTCAGTGATAATAACAGTTGTTTCCACATGCTGATCATGTAGCTCACAGGATATTTTGTCAGTATGCCTTGGAAAAACTGGGGCTGGTTGATTTTTCTACTCAATTAAGATGCATAAACTTGAGGACAGTTTCTGCTGAATATCATTCTTCTAAGTGTTGCCTTAATACCTTGAAGAAACTGAGAAAAACTGGAATTTTCATCAGGGCTGCTAGACAAATCTGTCTGGGAAGTCTTAATCGGTCCAAGCTGCTACTGGCATTGGTTGGTCTATAATGTCTATAATGTGCCATCTATAATGTTGGCACTTTGGAATAAGTTTAGAAGTCTTTCATCTGTACAGCACCCTCTGCTGTGCAATGGTGCTGTGAGGAGAGGAGTAAAACATGTCTGTGTCAGCATTGAGCATTTAGCTGCACTAATCTTCCTGGAGCACTTAAAGCTACTGAGGGGAGCTTGGGGTGGATTTCAAAACAGAATATTGGGTGTGAATTTTGCAGGCAGGAATATAAATAAGAGTTGGAGTTCAGTATTTTTGTTCCTGGCTGTGTAAATGGAATACTTTAAAAAAGTAGCACTTCCTTGGGAACAGTCCCAGGGCAGAAGAATGGGGAAGTAGAGCAGAGGGAGTGCAACCCTGTTGCTGAACACAAGGAGCAGAAACATCTGCACAGTGATCTGTAAAAGTAGGCATGAAGCAGAGCAGGATTGTATCTGCTTGTATTACAATATTCACTTTGATAATATGAATTGGTCTAGTGTCAAGTTGCAAGACTGTGGTGATGGCATTTACAGCAATGCTTAAATGCCACCTGGATGGCTACTGGTTTAATTTTGTAAAGTAATTGAATCAGTGGTCATTTTCTCGACTTCATTCTCCTTGCCTGAAGCAAACCAGCTTTTATGTGTACTCTCAATGATCCTATATTATTAAGGCATTTTAGCTTAGAATTTTTTTCAGTTCTTTTCTCGAAATCGTCTGGAAAGTATTGAATTTCCTTTGGGACAAGAACATCAAATTCTGTATAAAAGTTAATGTGAATTTTTCAGGTCCTGGCTTTGTGTAAAGTAGCAGGAAAACACTGTTTTGTTGTAGGTAAATGAATAAGATTCCTTATAGCAACTGGGTTTTAGACAACTCCCATTTTAGGATTTTCCAGGTCTTCTGTTACTTTTTCTAAGAGAAAAGCTCTAAACCTGGGTGCTGGTTGGGTGCCACAGCTTGTATTGTGTGTTATGGTGTGGACATGATACCCTCTTGTGAGCTGCTGTTCTCACCAAGTTCCTGTGTCTGCTGGGAGCTCTCTTCAGGAGAAAGCCTGAAGTTCTGTCCAAATGTTGGTGAACTTTGGGAGGGGGAGAAAGGGGTGAAGAGTCTGTGGTGTCCTTGCAGGACTTCTGGGTGCTCCTTTTGCCACCACTTTTTAAGTGATGTTGTAGGTTTAAGTGTGATTCCTCTCTGATCAGTCTGGTGTCAGGTGGCATCTTTGTCAGTGCTTTGTTTCAGTCAGTTCAGAAACTCCGGGGTCGCAGTTTGCCAGGAGATGGCAGTGAATGACCTGTTTGCACAGTGTGACCAGCAGATAGAATGGCAGTGTCAGGGTGCCCCTGCAAGGTCAAGTGTGTACAGTGTGTCCTGGGGCGTTCAGTGGACCTTGACAGACTTGAAGCATGCCAGTGTCAAAGAGCAAATTGCCCACACACCGCTCAGAAGAATCAGAAGTACAATTGTGTGCTGATTTCTGAGAGTCCTGAGTGTACTTGAGCATTCATTAAAAGCACCAGCAAGGCAATGAAAATAAAAGAACATTAATAAAAACTGTTGAGTTTGACATGGGTCATATATACATCTATACATACAGCCATCAATTATTAATTTTAAATAGAGAGTAATATGGAAATCCAGTGATCGGTGGTGTTATTGGATGTGCTTTCAGCTGTGAGTGGCCGTTTTGGTTAACTGCTGGACCTCTAAAACACCACTGTTTCTCTCCAGCAGTGGTGTCTAAGAAGTCCAAGCTCTTCTGAGGCAATTAGGGTCTTTGCTTCAGTCTGTTGCTGCTCATAATGTGTGCAAGGCTGTCACAGATCCTGCAGAACAGGACCGATGTTGCGTCGGAGTCCTGCACTGCTGCTCTTTAGGGGTCAGAAGTCTCAACCAACCTGATTTCCTCCCTGGAGCAGGCCCAGAGAGAATAACAAATACATTGAGATAAATGATAAGAGCATGTGAAGACTGTGGCATAATATGTACTGCTTTTTAAATAGTGGAAAACCCATACACAAAAGATCTTGGTGACAGATAGGTCCTAATGTCCTAAAGTTCATCTCAGGAACTGATTGCAAGACAAATCCATCGAAAACTGCCTTGTTGATTAGTGTTTTGATTTAAGGGCTCACAAAGTCAAGTGTCCTTCAGAGCTCTAAGAGGGACTTGCCAAGGACCTCGCTGACCTTGTCAGTGCCACTTTTGGCTTACAAAGGTTTTGATTGCCTCACCCATGGGGCATCATGCAGCTTATGCTTTGACTTAATTTTTTTCTCAGCAAAACAGAAAATTTGGCCTTTTGATATAGAATCCTGCACTTTTCAGTCTTAACTGATGCTTTGACTGAACCTCCAATGGATTTATATAAATCCAGTGACTCCTATAGCTTCAAAAGGGCATACAAATCTTTACGGTTTGAAAACGGATTCTAAGGAATAATACTTATGGGAGCTCTTTAGGTTTTCCTCTTGTGAGGTTGGTTGGTTTGCTTGTTTTTATTTTTTCCTCCTGCACAGGTTAGGGACAGGGGATTTCATCTCAATTTTTTCCAGAGTGTGATATGAAAATGTGTCCAGTTTCTCAGTTACGAACTGGCAGGGAAGCAGGTAACTGCCTGGATTAATTTAAAGGTAGAAGTAATTTTTACATTTACCTCCTTTAACTGCAGTTTAAAAGTTTGAACTTTATTACTGGCCTGTTTGAAAAGCACCTCTTACAGATTCTTCCTAAGTGAAAATACCTCAATGCACAAGGAAGAAGGTGTATGGCCTGGCTGATTGCAACCCTGAAGTATTCCTGATCTACAATAAATCTCTGCTTAAGAGAATAGATCAGGTGCTAGAAAAGGAATATTCATTTTACTTCATACCAGCTTTAATCTAGCCAAGTCAAAATGACTTGCGCAACATTTCTTTCTATTCTGATATATATAGGAAATGGTGCAGACCATTGAGGTCAGGCTTCATTATGATTTTTGTGTTTTATTGGTTTACACACAGATGTGGCTAAAATGGTCAAGTCTATTTTACTGTCAATAAAAAATGCAGTGTGCTTCTTTCAGTAAGAAAAAGTCATAATAAATTATAATAGTGAATGATAACTAAGCAATTTGACCGTGTTAGTTGTTGCGTTTTAGAGACCCTAAGAATATTTTGTGAATGTAAGAACTTGATATTCTTCCATTTATATTAATCTGTAGAGCATTAGTGTTCACTGCAGACCTTGCCTTGATTTCAGCTTATTTATTGATGAACCTGTATGGCTCAAAATCACTTTCTAGGTCAACTCAGTTAAAACTAGTAATAAACTATAAGTAGAAAAGCTTTTGCTGTATATCTTAAGTATTATTGTTCATATTATGTCACCTTTTTTTCTGTTGGTGATAACCACTTTTGCACTTAGTAAGGACAACACTAATACAAAAATTGCAAAACAGTTACACTGGGAAGATGAAAATGGCTTATTTTCCTCTGCTTGTCTCCCCTACTGCCCATGGCCACACATAAATTCCTGAACATGGAAAGCAACAGTTTGCTTCCTCTTGGTATCAAAGGCTGTCTCCCTTAGGTTTGGCCCACCAAGTTCTCTGCTTCCCTGATCTCTTGTTGTACCTCCTGGTGTCAAGAGTCCCTCAGATGCTTCATCTGTCTCCGTGGCTGTAGTGTTTGATAGGGCATGTTGGCTTGGGTAAGCTTCTATTTTCTCTGCCTGTTTTTCTGTCAGAAGAGGGGCTTAACTGCACATTCTGCTTATCTAATGCTGTATGGCACTCTTCTGGGTTTTAAACTGTTCTTTAACTATCCATGGATTAAAATTCGGGCTAACAGCAGCTAACATGAAACTGTTAATACCTGTTTTCCATCATAATAATAAATATATTTAATTTCAAAGAACAAACACCTCTTTTCTGTGCAAGGTCAGCGTTTACATTTTGTATCTTTTTCCCAGTATGCTGCCAGTGCTGCACCTGCACTGGACAGCTTTTCATCCCTTGAATGTCCTACCCTTTTACCTGAACTGTGTAAAAAGCTTTATCACAGAATCCTAGATTGGTTTGGGTTGGAAGGAACTTTAAAGATCATCTAATTCCAACACCCCCTGTCACAGTCAGGGACATTTCTCACTAGGCCAGGTTGTTTAGAGCCCCATCCAGCCTGGCCTTGGACACTCCCAGGGGTGAGGCACCCACAGCTTTTCTGGGCAACCGGTGCCAGGGTCTCAGCACCCTCACAGTGAAGAATTTCTTCCTAATACCCAGTCTCAACCTGTCCTCTTTCTAAAGGCCATTACCCCTTGTCCTGTCACTGCAGATATGCAGACAAGGCAGAGAAGACAAAAAACTTTTCATGTTATGGACCTGATGAATGAATTCCACACTAGTTGTTCTACTATAGCAACTCAGTCAAGATGTAATATACTTGGGTACTTTTTTTTTCCCCTCTTGTCCGAATTTGTGGCTGTAACTTTTAAAACAGATGTGACACCTCTAGTTTAACAAAAAACAGGACCGAGGGACTTGATAGTTTCATTTTCAGTGAAGTTTCCTTTCACACCCTTCTTAATTCCTTGTTATTTGGGAATCTCTTGCTAATGGTGTGGAAATGAGAATCTGGGAAGCAGGACATAGTTCTGTCTGAGTTGGCTCACATCTCAAAAATCTATCAGGAAAGAACTGTATCATGATTTAATAGGCTGAAGCTATTGTCTAACTTGATTTATTAGTTAGAAGTCACAAGGATTTCAAGCAAATGACATCAGACTATGCTGAAAGCTGGCTTTAGCCTCTTCGCAGGCTTGTTGAGTAACATCCAGTGTCTGCTACTGATTATTTAAGTTCCAGCTGGATGAATTTCTGGACAGAATGCTTCAGTAAGCACTGCAAGTAAAACATTGTATAGCCCTTTTCTGTTTTAATGATATTAGTCTTCTAAGGAGACACTATTTGCTTATTCCAGATAGTTGTTTCCGTTCCATAGTTCAATGTTGAACATAGGTGTTGTTCCTGCTGAGAGCACAAAAGGTACTTGACTGGAATTGACCCTGGTCATGTGGAGAGGTGGTGGCCTTGCTGCTTTCTGATCCAGGAAACTGATGCTTGACAGGGTTTGTGTCAGCCATGTGTATGTACCCTTTAAGAAGATGAGTTAGTGCCTGAAATAACCTTTGAAGAGGAGGACATGGACCTAGTGGAGTGAGTCCAGAGGAGGGACACAAAGATGATCAGAGGGTTGGAGCACCTCTCCTGCAAAGACAGGCTGAGAGAATTTGGGCTGGTCATCCTGGAGAAGAGAAGGCTCTGGGGACACCTTCCAGTACCTGAAGGGTATTTACTGGGAATGTGGAGAAGGACTTTTTGCAAGGGCATGGAGTTATAAGGGGTAACAGTTTTTAAAAAGAGAGTGGGTCAAGATTAGGCATTAGAGAGAAATTCTCACACTGTGAGGGCCGTGAGGTGCTGGAACACATTGCCCAGAGAGGTTATGGACTGATTCTGATGTGACCCTGTAGGGACCAAAGACTTGTCTTTGTAGCCTTGGTGCTGAGCAGCACAGATTAAATCAGATAAATGCAGAATAGAAAGTACCGAAGCATAGGGGTAGCTCTTTGGCTCTAGAAGGAGGATTGTTCTTTCAGTCGAGGAAAGGTCAGTTTGAAGAACTGAGGTCAGGCAACTTCCTTTCTTTGCTCCCTTGATGGGCCCTAAGCCAGAGCAGGACCCTGCCCTTCGCAGTGGTGCAGAGGGCAGATATGGAGGAAGTTTCCCTGGCAAAAAACAGAAACCTCATCCTCATCCAAGTTCGATTTAACACAAAGGAGCATCTGCGTAAAACATTAAAAAATAAAAACCACTTCAAAGAATCAAAGGCAAATTTTTTTTAAAAAATTTATTCCCTCTATATATATACAAGATTTAACATACTCCTGTGCAAAGGTGTAAATGGTCTTTGCTGTGATTTGTTGTGCATATGCAGCTTAGTAGACAGATTTAACATTCAATTTGAATCTCAGTGCAAGTAGGCACTAAAACATCCACCATACCTTCAAGGTATAAAAAGACATACGAATTTTAAAGGTTTCTCCAGCATATTTTGTTACAGTGCAAAATGCTATGAAGTAACGCTTCTTTAGAAAATTCATATAAATTAAACACATATTGCACTTGTCCCAACCAAAATTGTAACAAGTTGTACTTATTGAACTAGTTTGATATGTTTTAAAACATTGCTCACACACATACAGTCCTTCCTCCTGGCTATTTGTGCCAAATATGTGTAGCTTTTAGCTCAAATGTTAAACAACTTTTTGTAGCTCTTTGGCTAGTTCAATTCTTCCTGAACAGACTGGTTAAAAAAAAAAAATTACAGCACATTAATGTAACAAGAAAATTCTCTAAAACCCTTTCCAGTCTTCTTTCCAGTAGCACTGTAACTAAATACATAAAAATCAGTATTGTTTAAATTCATAACACAAGTGTATTGAACAGCAACCATTTCAGACACTTACACCCTATTTTCTGGAAAGGTATGAAACCTCCAATCCTAAATATGTATTTCTAAGATACTTCAAGCTGCTAAGCTAACATTGCACCCACAAACATTTTGTGCAATACCACAGGCAGGACTTTGACTTCTGTACATCACTGGCTGCTATGGGGCATGTTGGGAGAAGTGGTGCAAAACTGTATTAACTTCAGAGAACGAAGTCCACTGGGCTCAACTAAATGCAGTCTGTGCACCCACCAAAGGAGAAACAGGTGAGGGCAAACAACACCAGTTCTAGATTTGAGTTTCCCTAAATCCTTACAAGCCTTGAGATTTAAAGGAACAAGTGCATTTAAGTGCAGATGCTAACGTTGTGCTTAAGATATTTATTCAAAGCTGAAAGGTCAGGGAATAACTTCGGTACAAATTTTTTTTCTTATTTTTACAAATCTGTATGAACAAAGTTGCTTCTAAAACCATTGACATACAAAAGCAAAGGAAAAGTAAAACACAGGACTAGCTGAATGCTAGTTCATGGCTTTACAGTTCATGGTTTACCTGCAGAACGCCTCCACCATGAAACTTCTTCCCCCTTCTTCACCTTAGAGGAGTACACTTACTCCTGTCACACACAAAATGAGTATTTCTTTCACGGGAACATTTCTGCATTCAACTCAACTCAGTTATTCAGAACCTGAGTGAAAGAAATCTCAATTTCTGGTGCTAGAACATTCTCCAGAGTTTCTTCTGGAGCCACAACAGCAACTTTCAAAAGGTAGGTCCCCTTCCTACTTGTATACTACTAGATAAGGAGTCCTGAATAAGGCAAGATGCTGTTCATACAAGTAGCGAGGTGAAATCCTAACTTGACATATTTAGGAATTCTTCATACCAATAGCAAAAATCTGCACTACTTGTGTGGGTCAGGTGCTCATCTTTCACAAAACCCAACCAGCCGGGCTTTGGATGACAAGAACAAAGAGAGAAGGTTCACAAACTGGAAGGCTGATGGATTACCGGACCTGGTTCACATTCAGGAAGGTTGTCCTCTGACTTCATGTACATTAGGAACACAGTGACAGTAGCAAAGGTGGCTGCATTGACGGGAAAAGCCCGGAGAAGTGTGGAAGTGAGACCTCTGGTGAACACCCTCCAGCCCTCCTCGTGGTAACTCTTCCGGATGCAGTCCAGGATGCCGTTGTACTGTGTGACACCTCCCACTCCATCAGCCTGGAGCCGGGACTTGATCACGTCCATGGGATAGGTGGAGAGCCACGACACAATTCCCGACATCCCTCCAGAAAACAGCAGCTTGGGAATAACGTAACTGTCTTCAGCTTCACAGCCTAGGTACCGAGTCATGCAGTCATAGGTCAGGAAGTAAAAGCCAAAGCTTGGAGTTTCTCTTATGAAGGTAGAGACCATGCCCCTGTTGATACCCCTCAGCCCTTCCTTTTGATAGATCTTGATCAAACAGTCCAGAGAATTTTTGTAGTTCTTCGTTTTTAGTTTATACTCTCCTGTTCCTTGAAGCTGCATCCTTGTCTTTGCCAGCTCCATGGGACAGCAGATGACACACTGGATGGCCCCTGCTGCTGACCCTGCAAGGAACTGGTTCAGAGGAGTGTCTTTGCCCAGGGCACGGAGGGTGTTCCCTTGCACACCGAACACCAGCGCGTTAATGAACGTAAGTCCCATCATTGGTGACCCAATACCTTTATAGAGTCCAAAAGCCTAATGGAAGAAGGGAGGAAAAACCCTTTTTAACAGTGGTGTGGATAACCTCCTCCAACTGCAGAACACAGCCTTTCTGGCTCTCCCTTGTACCCCAGCTTTTTAACAGTGGCCACATCAGGAACACCTTGTTTTGTAATGAGAATTTCCTTTCTGCCTAGGACAAAAACATCTAAGCAATTTAGCAGTACAAAAATATAGCTGAACACATCCAGAAAATAATCTTACTCCACCCAGAGAAAAGTTTTCTGGCAAATTTTGTAATTTTTCTTTTTAAATAGCTTACTTAAAGCCTGAAGCCAACTTTTTAACAATGGTCCTAGAGTGTCAGCAGCAAAAACACCTCACCTCTTCACTCATTGTTTAGATGGTCAGCAAACCAGTTATTTAAATAACTTCTTATTTTATTTAAAAAGTTAACCTCAAAATACCATCTTCTGACTTACTGATCGTCTTCACAAAGTTTCTGGGAAATTCTGACTGCAGTATCTGTCCTACAGTCAGGCGAGGTTCAAAGCATGCCTTATCTCTTGATCTCCAGCACTTGTCAGCTTTTAAACAGCTTTCCCACACTCCCGAGCCAAAATACACAAAGATTTATAAAAAATAAAGCAATAATTTTGTACTTACAGATTCTTGCTTTATGATGGACTGAAAGCAATGGAAAGTCCCACGGTAGAGAGGTTTCTCTACATTTTGAACTTGCAGACGAACCTATAAAAAAGTGTGTGAGATACCAATTTGCACATCAGGAACAGCCTAAAGGGTAACTACTGTCTTGTACCTATGTGGAGATTTGCTACAGCAATGCATATGCAAGAGCATGGGCTGGACACTGGAATGCCATATGTGGCACAACAATTTGAAAAATCTTGTATAAGTGTTTTAAATTAAGTTTGGGGGTGGAAACATGAGGGGAAGAGGATCCTTAACTTCTTGTGACTGTTAGCAAACCAGTAAGTGGAAGGGTACATTGATATCTAGAATTTCAAACGGATACTTTCCAGTACAGGCTACAATAAGGACTTTCTTTAGCTGCCAAGAATACTTCTGTTCACACTAAGGAATACCTGTGCAAACCTGAGACAATTTAATAAAAAAAATTATTTGCAAGTCAAGCATGAGATTAGGGTAATTTTAAAGAGATGGAAACTTTCAACAAACTTTCAACCCATAGTGTTTCTAAATGCCAGACTTGGGCCCATTCATTGAGATCTGATTTTTTTTTTCTCAGAGGGTAGCTGGGCAATGACTCTTAGGATGTCTGTCTTTGCAAAAGGGAAGGTTCTTTTAAAAAAGCCATTTGTCCTTTTAAATTTTTGTCTGTTTTGGTTTTTTCAGCCTGCTGAATGCAAGCAATTGGTGAGGACGTAGCTGCTTCAAACCTTTAAATGTTAGCAATCAATTAACTTTTCCAAAACTGAAACAGTATGTTCTGCTGGAGAAATAAATGCTACTGAAAGTGGTGGTCTTAGGAGATGCCTTTTCTGAACGCTTTTAAACCTATAATGAAAAACTCCAATTCTGTTTTTTTCATGCTTTTTTGCCCTTAGCACACTTTAAAATAGCCTCAGTTCTACCCAGCTCAAGCAAAGCTCTATACTCAGCAATGAACTCAGTAAGTTGATTTCACTGGATTGATAAAGTTATAAATCTGTGTTTGATCTCCCACATGGAGGGCTGCAATGTTCTTCAGAAAAGATGCTTATCAACCATGTAATGCTGTTGCTGCAACTCCAGGGCAAAAAACTTCAGTCTCTTATTCTGAGCAAAAGAATAAAATTTACATCTACGTGAAAGATTCCTGAACTTTTTTTTTTCATGGTTGCCTAAAGTAATAAAAACCACCACCAGAGCAATGAAAGACCTGTAATATGTGTGTCTAGAAAACGATTTATGGAGGTGGTTTGTCAGAATCTTACTATTCAGGTTAGCTTTCTTCAAAGCAAGAAGAAATTGACAGTTTTAGTATTTTTCCCCACAACATGTTATTTTATGCTTTGTAAATCAAAATTTTAGTTTTCAATGTCATTTTAGTATACACATTAGTGTATGCTAGCCATAGTGGGAGGCTGAGATCACCTTGGGCCTTGCAACATCTCAGCACTAAAAGCAGGCTTACAGTAGGATTCAAAGAAAACAAATCCTTTGTCACTTCAAGTGACTTTTGGGGAGTAGACAGACTGTCAAAACTGTTAAAGAAGCAGATCCACAAACAAAAGCAAATCTTAACAATTGCACAAAACATGTTTTACTCCATTTAGAATTTACTGTTACGGTTTCAAACCTTGTCTGTGACTTCCACATGTATGGGCTTTGGGGAACTTGCAGCTTAGAAACCTTCTTACTTTATCTTTTCTGTTTGTGTTTAATAGTTTAGAATTAGTCGTATCTATGGGCTGAATTACCTAGTGGCATACAGCTCCTTCTATTCTTGTCTAAATAATTTGTGAAATATTGACCAATTAAGCCTTGCTGTAGGATACAATACTTAGAGTACTGACTGTCTAAGAATGAAAAACCTCTTTCTCTTGAGCACAGTGCTGGTCACATAAGGGTACCCACATTAGCAAACTGCCATGTATGGCAATGAGTGCACATCAAACTTGCATTTTCATGCATGTTACTGCCATGTTCAACAAGCTCCTTAGTGTGTACAACTACAGGAAAGGTGAATCTTGTGCCAAGCTTATCCACCTGTTCCATTCATTGCCCAATATTCTAGCTTCCTTCTTAGTGGAAAACACTGTTACTAAGGTTTTAGGTCCAATAATAACACCTAATAATTTCACATCACTAAACACTTGTATAAAGGCACTCAAGACTAAATAAAAAACCCAAACCACTACATCCTCAAAACAGTCCAAGCATTCAATAATGTGGGAAATCAAGTGACTTCAGAAGTATTTGAGCAATGAAAACATCATCCAAGAATATGTAGTGGATAAGACCTCAAGAGCAGTGTGCCTGAGATTTGTTTTGAGAGGCACCACGTGTGGGAGTGTTTACAGCCAGAAATGCATAGCAGAAAGAAGGTTCAGAATAAAACTACATTAAGAAAAAAAAGGGATATTTAAACCCCACTCCCTCCATGCCATAGCTGTAGAAGAGGGACACATCAGTTTAAAATTAAAAAGGGAAAAAGCTTCATAAGTCTTTCAGTTCTTTACTTGAACTAATACATTTGGGAATAAATTAAGACTGAGAGAAACAGAAGTGTTCACCTGGGCTATACTTACTAGGTAACTCTCCCGTGATGAGGCTTATCTGTCATCTACAACAAAGTAACACTTTTGCTGTTAATGAAGACAGCCCCTAGCTCAGAAAGTAAAGGCAGTTAAAAGCAAAAAAGCAATTTTATACATCACATCAACAAACCAGGGATAAAGATTTTGCCAGTTCTGAGATCAGCTCAGTTGCAGGTTTTGCAGGGTACTTCAGGGGCTCAAAGCCTCCCTGTGTGGCCCACCATCCCCCTCCCCACTCTGTGAAACATGAGCACCAGCCAAAAAAAGAAGAGCTTGTATGCCAAGACAGAAGTAAAACTTTGACTTATCTAAGCAGGTTTCCCATTGTTCAGTTATATTAAAAATACACAGTCTAAGGTGACCACCAGGGTGAACTAGCCCTTTAAACACTGCAGAACAATAAAAAGTTAATTCTTAACACATATACACACACAAGTTATGCAATGTCTTTTTTTTTCCTTAAAGGGTGGTTAGTTTTTCCACATACAGTGGTGACTATGCCCGCTCATAACACAAACATTAGTATTTGCTCTAACAAAATAAACACCTACAATACCTTCTAAAGAATATGAAAATATCATGTGTTACACTGGATTTCATAAAAAAAATAGAAACAAATTATTTGCTCTATTGTAAAGCAAAATGCTTTTTTTCCCAAGCTGATACATTCATTTTTCAATGATACATTTGGGGAAATCAGCATGGGAGCCCCAGTTTTTACAGTTAAATGTTTAGTGTCATGCAATAGAAGCTGCCCCACTTAAAAAAAAAAAAAAAAAAAAAACCACAAACAAACACCAACTAAAAAACCTACACATGGTTACCTTTAGTCTGAGCATAGAATTTTAGCACTTCTACTGGATTCAATGAAATGACTGATCACCTTCAGTTAAGCATGTAAAACTTGGCAGGATGGGAGAGAAAAAGACAGCTGGCCCTGAACCACCATAATAAGAATTGTGCAAGTCTGGCTGATGCCATTCCTGAAAATATATTCTAGAATTCATCTGAATTATTTAACTGTCAAATTTGCCATATTCTGAACAACACAAAGACAGATTTTACTGTTTGAGCAGCTTGCAGGGAGGATCAATACCCACTAACTTGGGAATTCTGTATTGAATTAACGATGTGCTGGAATGCAGAATATTGTGGGGTCCTCAGTAACACTATCAGCCCACAGCCTTTGCATATCTAAATTCAGCAAGGTAAAGGTATTCCAAATATAGATCTACTACGTGGCATGCTGTCTGCTGCAGTCAAGTGACCTGCCATATTACTTTAGCAGAGAATACACTGATATCCCTTCTTCTATTCTTCAGTGCAAGACTTTGGATAAGGCTGCCAAAAGGGGACTCAAATTGTCATTCTGTTCTGAAAGATGGGCTTGGACTCCTGAGAGCCCTGGCTGAGGGACACCCCAGAAAATCCCAAATCTCGTATTTATAGTAGCTGAAGTATGTGTAACGCACTCAACTAACCATCAGAAACCAAATTTTAACTTGGAAAGTTATAAAAATATATAATAACACTTGGAGGGAACAGTCCCTGGACAAGCTCCATACTGTGGATTTTTATTGACTTCCACCTAGTGCTACAAATGAAGGAGTAATAGCAGAGCTTGAGGGGAAAACAAAACACCAATCTTTCAACCTACTAAAAAAGTTGGCTTGAGTTACAAATGCAGGGAGAGGCAGTTTTAGCAGTTAGTGTTGAACAGCTGCACAGAAGCAAGCTTAGAACAAAATTTAGTTCAATGCGGAGTTGTATTTCCAAATACCACATTGTTACTGCACTGAACTTGCAGTTTAAGGCCAAGGTTTATGTTACTCAGTTTTTCACTTCTGGAGAGCTGGAGCTGGAAGAATCTAAAACAGTAGTTGTGGAGGCTTGCTCCAGGCTTTCCCACGCAGATTTACACTCCTACAGTGTCTGGGGATGTTGTTTTTCCTCACCCACTCTTTGGAGAAACTAAGTTTTCTACTTAGAGGCAAATACATTTCATAATCAACCCACCTTAACAGTGTCAAAGGGATGTCCCACCAGCACACCAGCAGCACCTAAAAAAAAAACATATGCCATGGTTATTACTCTGAAGTTTCTCCCTGGGTCTGGGGCTACAGCAGCCCAGGCAGGACCACCAGCCTGAGGTGTGAGTGCACAACATGGCTGGGAAACCAGTTAAAGAGCATCCTACCAAGTCAGGAGATAAAAAATCTACAGTTCAGGCCTTCAGGCCAGTACCAGGTGCCTTTATGCCTCTCAGGAAGCCTCTGAGCCCCAGGCAGGGGTTGGACTGTGTGACTACAGACCGTGTCACACCATATGGAATGTGCAGCCCTGACTCCTGCCCTCAGCTCAAGGCAAGTCCAGCGGGCAGAAAATACAGGTTTCCTCTAAAGCACAATATTTCATGTGCCTATCACTCTGTGCAGGCACAGAAAACACGTAAACACCTCTAAAGGCAGCAGAACATTCCTGCTCTCTGCCTACAGCCTTTCCAGACGTGACAGCAGCACCTGCAGAGAGGGACCACGCATTACTAACCCCCTTTGCTCTATTCTGGCATCAAAGGACTTTTTAGCAGTCACACGCAGGGCTATTAGCTACACCGATGTGCACACAGGCATTTTGCACACTGAGGCCGAAGCAATGACCCCTCTCTGTGGCCCTGCACTAGTGTGACCGGCAATCCTCAGTGACCGCTGACAACAGCGACAGCCCCGAGTTCACCTTCCCTCCCACCTCTGGGGCAGGATCCCTGCCCTCCCTCTCCCGGGAAAGCTGTGGCAGGATCCCTGCCCTCCCTCTCCCGGGAAAGCTGTGGCAGCAGCACAGCCCCAGGATGGCGCAGTACAGGTTGTTTAAGGCCAGCACGGCGGCAACACGGCCCAAGATAGAAAAGCAGCAGCGGGCCCCGCGCTCGGCAGGGCAAGGCCACAGCTGACCCTGAGGGAACCCCGGCAAAGCAAGGAGCACCGGGATGAAACCAGAGAGACGCTGGGAAAAAAATGGAATTTAAAAAACGTTTGCCAGGTTGGCAAGAAAAACGGCAAGCGCAAAATAAGCCGAAAAGACGCGAGAATAAGCCTCCTGGACACAGTTTAATAAGCGCTAAATACAACGGGCGCAGGCCGGCCGCAGCCGCGCGGG
>VWZU01003612.1:1287490-1334283 GCA_013397095.1 Sterrhoptilus dennistouni | reverse complement strand
GGGCGGGGGCCGAGGGACAACTCCCCCCGGGCCGCCCCCACACCCTGCCGGCCCCGCGGGGGCGGCTCCCGGCCGGGGACGGTGCGGAGATGGGACTGCCGGGCTCGGGGTGTGTCCCTTGGGCAGCTCCGGCACCCGCCTCTCCCTCTGCTCTCCCCCCGCCTCCGGCCTGTCGCTGCTTGCTCTGCAATAGCGGCGTAATGAGCCAGAAGGAAGGATGAAAAATAAATTGGGAGGCGGTGGTTGGAGGGTGGAGGGGGCAGAGCATCCCTCTTGTGGAGCATCAATAGCACCTCGGTTGTTTTGGGTGGTTCGGGGAGGTTGTCCTGGGGGGGTCTTGCTTCCTGGGAGAGGCAGCCCTGAGTGCTTGTGGTTTGAAACCCTGGGGAGCTGATGTCATGAGGACTGTGCTTCCTTTTAACAGGGGTAAAATGCCTGTCAGAGCTGTTAGGAGGGAAGGCTGAGGGAGTCAGGGCTGTTCACCCTGGAGAAGAGAAAGCTCCAGGAAGAGCATCACAGAACAGCTCGGGGTTGGAAGGCACCACGGTGGGTCATCTTGTCCAACCTTCCTGCTTAAGCAGGGTCATCCCAGAGCACACGGCACAGGATTCCATCCAGATGGTTGTTGAACACCGTCACAAAACAAAACTCCAGACCGTTTCTGGGAAATCTGTTCCAGTCTGCAATCACTGCACAGTGAAGGAGTTCTTCATGTTCAGGTAGAACTTTCTGTGCATTGATTTCTGCCCATTGTCTCTTGCTCAGCACCACCAATAAGAGCCTGGGTCCATCCTCCTGACACCCTCCCTTCAGATACTCATAGACATTGACTGGGTTTGGTTTCTTCTCAAGGCTGAGGAGGCTGAGCTCCCTCAGCCTTTCCTCATAAGAGACATGCTCCAGTTCCATGATCAACCTTGTAGCCCTCTCCTGACTCCCTCCAGGAGCTCCATGTCCCTCTTGTACTGAAGAGCCCAGAACAGGACACAGCACTCCAGATGTGCCTCACCAGGACTGAGTTAAAGGGGCAGGATCACCTCCCTCAGCCTGCTGGCAATGCTCAGGAACATGTTGCCAGAGAAACTGTGAATGCCCCATTCATGGAAATGTTCAAGGCAGAATTGAATGGCACTTCAAGCCACCAGTTCTAGTGAGAGGTGCCCATGGCAGAGGGGTTGGAATAGGATGGTTTTTGAGGTCCCTTCTGACCCAAACCATTCTGTGATACTGTAACCAGACTCTTCCCCCAAAATATTGTCCCAGAGAGGGGAGGAAGGGTTGCACCAACAGATAAGGGCTTTGTGCTAAATGCTGACCCTGGGGCACAATGGAAAATGTGGGAATGAGACCCTATCTTTGGTGGTCAAAGCCACAAACAAGTAGCCTGCTGCCTATGGGGCTTTGCAGAGCCCTGGATTGCAGTCTTACACAGCACTGCTGCACTTCAGCCTGCACAAGGGGCCTCTCCCTCCCTGCAGGCTTTTCTTGTTCTGCATTAATTCTGTTTTCCTGCTAACATTGCCTGGCTTCAGGGTGCCCTGATGCCAGAGCCTTTAAATGGGGAACTCAAGCTGTTGACAGTTGCAAAAGGGAGCCCTGTTTAAGCTGCTCGTTATTTCTGCAGGCAATGTCTGAGAAAGGGGAACACCAGTGCCCTAGAACAATAAGTAGCCTATTCCAGCTTTGCTTGGAGTAACATGATCTTCTTTAGTGCCTGCAGTCTAAATTGCTTTTAGAGGGTAAATTCCAGAAGTAGAATGGAAAAGCAGATGGGTAGATTTTTTTTCCTTTTTTTTTTTTTTTAATAATTGCTTTTCATGGTATGGCAGTTGTTTTTTAGGTGTAGCAGCCCCATAAAAGGTCAATACAATCTTGCAGTGAAAGCACATTAAAAATCAGTCCAGCTTTCCCCTTATGTGCAAAGAAAACACACAGACAAATGAACAAAGACAAGGATGCTTTCAAAGAGGTCTGAAACTATTACTAGAGAAAAAACCAGAGAACCCATCCCAGATTTAGCAGCTCTTGGACCATCATTACAATTAATAAGTAGACAAGATGTAAATGCAAAACATTCAATGCATCCCTGACATTACCCAAATTTTCCAATCCAATGCTCATTTGGGTTCCTTCTCATCTCTAAAAACCATCAAATTGAATCAAGCACCAAGGTGTTTCTAGGATGCTTTAAGTTCCCTCATTCACATACTTGTCCTACCTGGGGATGACCAGCTGGTACAAGAGAGCAGATATATGGGTTGGCCCTGCCCTCTGACACAGCATCAATGGCTTTGAGAGCTGCCCACTTTTGCTCTATCCCACCTCCCAACAGGATCCTTAGGTTTTACTGAACTCACACATCTACAGACAGTACTTGAGATCAGACAGGAATCCCTCATCAGTTGTTTTAAGCATTTTATGCAAGTATAAGTGGAAGTGACTTTCTGTGACTCTTGTATACCCTGGATCCATGGGAGAAACTACAATCATGTGCAGAGTTCTGCAGGTGAAAATCCAGATGTTATATGCCTCTGTCTTGTAGCACAAGCCATGGAAGGGTCAGGTTCACCTAAAAAGTTCCTGCCCAAAATGTTTTTAATCTGTTATTAAAATCCTCTGATCTCCAAAGCAATCTGCCTCAGAGGAATTACCTTCTCTACCAGAAATGGTTTTGTAATTCTAATGTTTGCCCACAATGTTCTGGGAAAACATTTCCTCTTTCTCTGTAGGCGTTTCTAAATTATCTGAAGATGGTTTCAGCCTTAGTCTTTTCTTCTCTGAGTTATATTACTAATTTTCTTCTGAACCCCCTATTTCATCCAGTCTGATGTGGAGTTCCTTAAACCAAGCCCTAAGGCCTTGCTGTGTGAGTTCTGGGAGATTACCCCGGGTATTTGCAAACAACACTCTTGTTCATCTATCTGAATGTGAGATCAGATATTCACAAGAGCCATAACATATAACATATATAACACACAACACACAAGATACAACACATAACACATAACAAACATAACATAACACTATATGATATTGTTCACTTATGGGCAGCCTGTGATGTGCTCCAGGTCCCTTCCAGTAAATCAGCTGTGTGCCACAATGTTCCCTACCTTGACCTCACAGGTTTTTTCTGTAGTCATTCCTACCTGTTCGTGCTAAATTGCATTTTCCAGACTGTATTTCCAGTTTGTCAAGATCACTTGAATTCTAATCCTGCTGTTTATGTTTGTCCAGCCCCTCCCTTGTTGCTGCAATCTCCCAAGGCCTGTCTTGTTCCTGTATGCTTGAGCTGTTCCTAATAAGCTTTATTTAATATTAAAGAATCTTTTATTCAATGCTACTATACCCCATTGGAGCACTTCAGAGGGGTGGGGGCCACTTTATGTACTAGTGCAGAGAACATCAAGGGCTCTTTAGTATAAAGTCTGAGATGTCCAGGGTGGTTCATTAAGGCATGAACATGGCTTTAGTCCCGCTGGGGAGTTTGTCCTTTGTTCATTTTTTCTTGCTTGGGATTTTGTTTTGTTTTCAGTTCAAGTTACACTTGTGAGGCAACTCTGTGTGAATGTGGATAGTTTATTAATCTTGTGTCTGGGTGGGACAGTGAGTCACTATAGATGTGATAAATGGAAGGAAGTATTAGAGCTCTTACAGTTGGGTAGTATTTCTTAGATCAAGTATTTTGAATATTCATCCAGGGCCTTATGTGTGCAGTATAGATATGATTTTGGAGAGGACACCTAACCTGACACTGAAGGACACCCAGATTTAATGGTTCTCCTCTTCACTCAGGCTGTTCTTCTAGATTTTTCAGAAGCTGTGACAGATCTTGTGTCCACTTTGTTGATGTGTCATGCCTCTGGCTCAGAGTGTGACTCAGATGTCTGTTGGGACTCTTGTGCCCTTCAGGCTCCATGGATTAGGCTCAGCTGTGACCACCTTCCTTGTCATTCTGCTGAGGCTGTTCCAAACATAACTAACAACTACTGGGATGCATCCCCTGGAGTGCTGGAGTGAGGGGTTGTGCTTTTCCTGCTTTCTTCTTCTTTGGGACCACTGAACTTCTCCACTGCATGGCAAAATGTGGGCCCCTCAAATAAAGAAGGCAGGAAAGAAAGAGCCCAGAGCAGCTTGGCAAACATACAGGGTCTACCAGCATATACAGCAGCTGCACTGCCATGTGTCTGGGAGAAAAGGTTGTAACTTAATCTAACCCTTCAAAGAGCCTCTTACCTTTGTCCCTTTGTCTTTTAGGTGGAAGAGGCTTTGCAAGAGGATGCTGAGGGGTGAGATAGCAGAGGAAGTTTCTCCTCATTCCTGAGGCAACAAGTGACCCTGCTGGCTGGCTGCTGTCCTCAATGGCACACAGAGCCAGTCTGTGAGAAGGTGACACCAAACTGAAACCTGCACAAGGGGATCAGGAGACTGATCCTAGAGACTAGGATCCTATGAGACTAGACTCCTATCAGGAGACTAAGGAATGGAACAGAAAAAGGCAGAGAGCAAGCAGTGTGACAGAAATAAAAGTATAACATGAGGCAGAAGGGCACTGGGGCAGAATGAAGTAGGAAAGGAACAAAAATGCGGGGTTGTGATAAACTCATAGAAATTCAGGTGGCAATAGCATACTATAAAAAATACATTGTTAACTCAGGTGTTTCAAAATCTTTCTCTTTGCTTGTGAATTTGGCATCAACAATAGGCCATGTCCCAGTAGAAAGGTCCCACTACAACGTGGATGGAGGGTGGTGGATGGGGCAGCTTCCCCTTTGCTCCCTAGAGCTTTGCTGAGGTTTAGCCAGCTCTGGGACTACTCTGCATGGGAATTCCCTTTCATACAGCCTTCTGCCCTCTGACCCTTCCTTAACTTATAAGGTTAACTGCCACATCATCACAACTTCAGCTCTCATTGTGTTACCCAGAAAAATGCATCAGTTTCTCTTTTTGTTTTGAGTTGTGGCTGAAATTTAAGCTGTGGCTGGATTTTAAGCTCCTTCTTAGGCCCTTCTTTTGTTCCCTGAATCACTCCTCAAAGTCTCTTTGGGGCAGCAGCTCTCTCTGTGTGCCCTGTGTTATGTGAACCATGTGCAAGGTGAACATTGTATTTATAGCAGCAAACTGTTTCAAGGCAAACCTTGCATTTCCCAGAAACTGCAGTCCAGCACAACCAGGCTTGATGAGGCTTGAGTGCTTTACAGAATGGCTGGCATCTAAAGAAGTGACAAATAAATCCAAATGGTGAAATGAGAGAAACATTGGGAGACAATGTACATAGAAATAGGCAGGCACCAAGCTGCTGTATAGAAGCACCCCTTTGTCTGAAAAATAATCTTCTCCAGGTGAATGTACTGGGTACCTTTCTGTGGATTCAGGTCCATTTTCCTTGTTTTCCTAAATAGTCTTGTGTTTGCTGGCCTACTTGTTTGCATTGTCCCACTCAATGTTATGTTATTGAGTCAGGTCAGTGGGGTACTCCAGATCTTCTGGATGCAGCTGTACTTGAAGACAGAGCAGCTAAGGCATTATTCTCAGGGGACTAGATGCCTTTATTATCCATTAACTTTATGACCTTTAGGGTATTCTCTGACGTCATTCTTCCACTGGCTTCAAAGGTACTGTATATCAAGTGTTGAAACTTCTCAACCTGATAAAATCCCTTGATAAGGCTGGTGTTTCAAAGCATGAAATGTTACTGATGCAGTTGTACAAGAGCTGAGTGCTGCTGAAACAGAGCTGCCTTGCTTACAGCTCTGCTGATGGGTAGAGCTTTTGTGATCCCCAAAATGTCCTGGTCAGAGTCCCAGCATGTAAGGCCTCTTCTGTTCCCAGGGAAATCATGGCAGACAAACAACTGCCTTGGCTAACATCTGAAATGCTGAGCTTGTGGGGAGCAGAGACAGAGGTGTTGGGGGACAGGAGTGGCTTAATATGCTCTAAGTTGTAAGGTGCCCTGAAAAGTTTGGTCTAGCTCCAACTTTCCATGCTTTATCCTGGTAAAATGGAAACATTATTACTGGGAACACATACCTTCTGGAAAGCCTGCCCTTCTCCAATTTAAGCAGAAGTGGCCAAGTTCTGACATGCACCTTCTGCTGTTTGTCTCAGCCTCTGCTACACGTGTATGTGGATTAGTTTGGGTTACTGGTGTGTTGGAGAAGAGAAAGAAGCATAACCTGGACACTAAACAGTCCACAATCCAATCTGAATTTGCAGAAAATATAACCTAAGCCTCAGGCTGTTTCTGTGTGGTAAAAAGGTGCAATTATGCCGATTTTGTAGATAAGGCAACTGGTAATACTGATTTGGCCCAGGGGAATGGGAGGCAGAACTAGGAGGACAACCTCCTTTGCCTGCCTCATGGCTTTGTTTTTAAGTTACCCTGTTCTTACAGGAACCTTTCTGTGAGGCTAATGGCTTTTCACTGCCAACAGGCATAAAAATATACTTTCAACATCATGTATTTGAAATCCTCTGGCACAAGTTGTATTCACATGCAAAGTCAATGACTGGGAGACCAGGTGCCCAGCTAAATCTAAATGCTAGGCTATTTAACAGAGTAGACAGACAGCCACTAGGGCTGGTGTCTGGACAAGTTTTTAATATGTTGGCTTATCTTCAAGGCAGCTTCCTGCTGGGTTATTTGTGGGCTTCCAGTTGTCATGTGGAATGTTTGTTGTTGCAATAGCTTTATAGTAAAGGCACCCATTTCTTGTAAACCAAAAGAACAGGCTTGGCAGGATGACCATTGTGCAGAAACTTCCCATGAACTCTGGGATGTGGACACTCCTATGGGTCCTGAACAAATGGCAGGTGATAAGTGAGACCGTGCACTTCCTATGATTCCCAGAGTCTGGTACTGTTAGTACTGGTGTCTGAGTACTCTTTGTTAAGTTTGAGAGTGCTCCTGAAAAAGCTACAGAAACTTCTGGCTTAGATTTTAGTTTTTCTCTAGGCTGAGAGAAAAATTTTCTCAGGTTAATGTTGGAGGCATAGGACTGAACACTTGCTGCTGAAATGGGTAGATATCTGCACTAGGACAGTGCACACTGCTTGCAAAGATTTATTGCAGAGATCCCTGAATTAGTATTGATCAAGTTAGGGTGGGTATCAGAGGCTCTTTGCCTCCTCCCCCCCACAAACAACCTGGGGTTCTTCTCCAGCATTAAACTTGCTTTGTAGCAGTATTTTTAAGGGACATGTTTTGCTTTTGCTTGAAGACTTTAATTAATTCATTGTAGTTTCAGTTGTTTTCTATTTCTGCAAGTTAAAATTCCTTTGTATATATCCCCTCTCAACATAAGGTCATAATAATGCTGGCATTTAGAAAAAGTTCTCTTTTCTGAACTCATTGGTGCCAGGTTTTTCAGTTAAGTAACTCTTTCCCATGTGACTTTAGCAGCTGAGCTGATCTCAAAGTCCCAGACAATAATGCTTTATAGTTCTAGACCTGAGTTTTCTTTCTAACTTCCAAGTAGATCTGAGATTGTTAAATCATATAAAATCAGCTAGTTATAAAGGGAAAAGACCATTGGCTGGTCAATAATATAGCATCTCATGGATTTCTCACTGGTGTAAAGCAGAGATCTCAAGGAGACACATTTCAGGAATATTGCACAAAAAGATACAGGGACACAGACTCTGGAGAGAGCACTGATAGTGCACCAGCAACATCAATTAATAGATTTGGAGCTTGTCACTGTTCCTACTACAACAGCTGTGTTTTACTGTCTAACACCTGAGGTGCCTCTGCTGAAAAGGTAGAGGTTTGCACATTAACATCATCATGAAATAAAGAGTGCTTTATTGCTTAATGGTTGGGAAAAGCAGGCCAGGCAGGTGAGTGCCTCCCTCTGCTCCTGACTCTCCAACCCTGCTGCCAAGTCACTGACTACATCTTCTGTTCATTAAAGTGCAGAAAAGTGCAAGAGGTTGGAAAGCAGCTCAAAAAGCAGTCAGAAAGTCAATAACAGTCCAGACATCCCCTCCCTCCATCACAGCAAGGAGTTCTGCAATGCAAGGCAGGCTGGCATAAAATCCTTTCTGAGAGCTTGTTGCAATGCTGCACTGTCAAGCTTCCTCTTTCTTACTGTGCAGCTCAGGGTGATGTAATCAGGGCCTTCCAGGAGCTGAAAGGAGCCTGCAAGAAAGAGGGAGAGGGACTTTTTAACAAGGACATGTGGTGGCAGGTCACAGGGGATTGGATTCAAACCGAAAGAGAGTAGGTTTAGATTAGTTATTAGGATGAAGTTCTTTGCTGTGAGAGTGGTGAGGCACTGGCACAGGCTGCCCACAGAAGTTGTGGCTGCCCCATCCCTGGAAGTGTTCAAGGCCAGGCCGGATGGAGCCCTGATCAACCTGGTCTAGTGTAATGTGTCCACAGTAGGAGGGTTGGAACCAGGTGATCTTTAAAGTTCCTTGCAACTCAAACCATTCTATGACTGTGTGTGATTCTATGATTTTGGGGAAAGATATATGTAACACTTTAAAATTTCAATATACACATAATTTCACAGGGGTGTTTGTGTAGGATGGGTGCTAATATTGTTACTTCCACCTTTTCCCATTAATGACTCCTGAACAGAGACTTCAGGCTCTTTGAGAAGTGTCTGGCTCCTTGCAGTGTCTTCATGGCACTGGACACACCAGTTATGCTGATGAGAAGATTAGTCATAGGGAGATTGAATGACTTACCCAAAGCCAGAAAATCTGTGACTTCTTCTTAAATTACTGCAATCGTCTTCAGTCTTCTGGGAAATGTACTATTTTCCCTCCCCTTGGGAATGTGTGTAGAAACATTACAACCTTGTTTCAGCTTTCCAGAGGTGAAATCACATATCATTTATACCTGATGCAGTTGCCAATACTCAGAGTGGTCTCCTTACTGCTTCTGTTTGTTTTGCTGGGAGATTCCTGCTGTGAGTTCTGGAGTCCTTGGAATTATTGGTTTTTCTGTAGTACCTGAGATAAAGGACAATGAGCCGCTTTGATTTGAAAATCCATACCACAGCTGGAGCCAGGAGGTTCCACCCCCCATCCCACCCCCACCAGGGAGCCAAGTGCCAGGCTCTGCCAGCTCAGCACTGCTGGTGTCACTCTTTCCTGTTCTGCAATGTGCAAACAGCCCAGTGACGTAGCGGGGTAAAGCTGTTTGAACAGTCTCTCCAGTCAAGGATTTTTCCAAAATAAATTGGGCAGGAATTAATAGATGTGCATGTGAGTGCGGTGTTGCACAGTGCAGGTGGGATAGAAAATGCAACATGTTATGTCAGGAAATGAGGAAGGAACATTTTCTCAGCAAATGTGGCTGGATGAGCTGGCAGCTGGTGGCTGCTGAAAGAGGACTGCAGGACGGATGGAGTTGGTAACATCCTGTGAGGGAGCTGTGGAAGAAGATGGTAAAAGGAAGCCCCCGCTCTTTTGTCTCACCTACATGATGCTATTTAACACTGATTGCCTACCTAAAGGCTCCCTTCCCACCTTTCCTTTTGCTCCATCACTTGTACCAATCCTCTAGATCCTCTGACATTTTGCCATGGAGCAGTTCTCTCTGCCTGGGTGGGCAGAGAGCTGCCTTCTCCTGTGAAGCAAATGGAGTGTTTCATCCATCACACACTGGGCAAAATTAGGGCCTTCCTCACTTTTTATCATTCAGTTTCATGATTTCCTGCAGATTTCTTCATATAGTCAGATCTGTAGTTTTATCTGACAGCATCTCCTATGCTCTACTTTCCCAAAATCACCTGTGAAATTGGCCCATTTTGAACAAATAACTCTTGAACAGTTTGCTACTGGAGGAAAGAAGTTGTGAGATATTTCCCGTGGTATGCTAACCATTTTGGAGGCTCATAACATGTTTTGTATGTGATTTCCTAGAAGAGAAGACCACCTAGGCTAGGACCAGGCACTTTCTCTCCTCCCCGCAGAGATGTGGACCATGGTGTTTATTTGCAAGCCAGACTAGCAGTGACCTCTGGATCTGCAGTTCTTGGACACTGTGTCGAAGTGGGACAGGAATGATTCATATTTCATCTTGGAGTAATGCCTGATAATCTATTTGGGATGGATTTTCTGGGCTGTCTCTATTGACCTGTAGCAGTGGGGGACCTGATAAATTAATGAGGCTGGGATATCTCTGAAATCTAGGGAAGAGATGATGGATGAGGAAGCTCCTTCAGCAAGGTATGAAGAAGAGTGAGACTTCAAGGACTCTGTCTCTGGGGGACTCTTGGTAAGGGAAGTTGAATTGCGGCTTTGAGGGTCCCTCTCTTCAGCAGGGAGTTGGTCTGTGCTGTTTGGAGTGTGCCAGCAGTAACACAGGCTTCATGCCTCAGATGGGGCTTTCTTCAGGCAGGATTACACCGTCCTCAGTGCTTGTTCTTGTGCAAGCACTTGGACCCTCATGTGGGGCTGCTCTTCCAGATCACATGTGCCTTGCTGCCATCACATAGTGGCCAGGCTGAGCATGGCAGTGGATCCTATTTTTCCTAAGTCCTGGCTGCACGATGAGCAGAGAGTACTGTAGTGGTGACTGTGTTTGCTTGAGGCTCATGTTACTCTGCTAAGCCCTGGCTGAGGCTGATGTCCCTGAAGTAGCTGTGTGGGTGCATCCCTCCAGAGCTGGCTGTCCCAGTGATACCTTCATGAGGCAAGGTGAAACGGTTCAAGCCCCAAAATATTCTTCTTTCATATGGACACCTTCTGAATGACCTCTGTTTGCAAAGCAATCCCAGTCAAATGGAAAACCTGACCTCTCCTGGTATATCCCATTGAAGCGACCAAAACCATTATCAAAAGGTTATGGAGTCAGATTGCTGCTATATAAAGCAAGTAACATTTTGCTAGAAGCATTGGCATGAATGAAGGTTAAAAAAATATACAAAGGATTAATTTTCTTTCACAAAAGGAAGGGGGTTGGGTTGGTTGGGGTTTTTTTTCTTTTACAATCTCCTAAGATTTCATGAGGAAGATTCCCTTTGAGTTGTTCAGCTCAGCTAAAGACGGTAGGAATTTCGCTTGGTCTTTTGATATTTCAAGGAAAATACCAATTAGCCCTGATGCTTTAGTCAGCCAGTGTGAAATGCCAGCCAGCCTATATTTTCTTGCTGATATGGCACCAATCACTGCAATGTGTAGAAAAATTCCCCCTGCCATGTGCTTCCAGGTTGCCCCTCCACAGGGGATGTGTCCTTGTCCCCGTGTGTCCCTGACACAACAGGTCCCACACCTGGTTCTGCTGCTGGAGGGGTCCTGCAAAGACAGCAGCAAAAGTGGATGATGGGTGAAGAGGAAACAGCAGATTTCCCTGCATGGACTGTTGATGAACCATAAATAACTCCTGCACTGACACCAGATATAACACAGAAGAGCTACTAAATAACCCAGTGTGTTTTCGCAGCCTCATTGCTACCTCCCTAGATAATATTTTACTTCTGGTTTAAAGTTTTTGCTGTCCTTGCATGATGATGTTAAACTGGAATAATCTGTTCTCTTCAGAACAGAGAGCATTCAGGGAGAGATGCATAAGAAATCACAGGAAGCAAGTTAAATAAAAATCCTTTCATTTTCAATTCCCAGAAACTCCGTGCCCTTGCACAGAGTTGTGCTATATGTCACTGGCACAGCAGCCCCAAAACACATCCTTCAGTGAGAAATAGGTTCTTAGAAATGTGCAGGAAACAGCACTGTGTACTAAAGTCCTCAGCTCCCCTGCAAAGCCAACCCAGGGGCAGCAGCCGTGAAATTTTCTTTTCCCTTTGCTGCCAATGTACCTTGGCTCTCACCCGGGAAAACCTCTACAAGAGGGGTACAGTTCAGGTCATGGCTTGGCAAGCCCTTCATTGCATCAGGACTTTAGTTTCCAGGGTCTCTCTGGGCAAAGCTTAACCTCCCTCATGCAGATGAGGCACCCTTTGGTAACAGGACTGTTGTGCAAAACCAGGCAGTATGACATTTCCTTGAACTCTTGGTTCCCCTTGATCAGCAGGTCTCCCTACATTGAAAAGGGGGTTAGGAATCTGGGCAAGAAATGAAAAAGAGCTGCTCCAGGGGCTGGAAAAACTATGCTGCTACTGTCTGAAATAGAAGCAAATACTCTGGATGTGGTTGGATTAATTTCTGGGGTTCACAATTCATAATGAGTGGGTAATAATCCATGGAGATCTATATAGGAGTTTAGGGTCAGCTTCATGCATTAGGAAAGTCAAGAAAAGTGGCTTGGTAAAGGCAGATGGAATTTTCATTAATGGAAAGGGTGTGTGGTCCATCAGAAGGAGAAAGAGTGGGCTGGGATAGGGGGAGGAGGAATCCTGCAAATAGTCTCAAATAGCAGCATCTCCGTGGCACAGGCCAACAGTGTCCTCGGCAAACAAGTAAGCAAAGCTGTCTTGTGGGGCTTGTAAGTACAGCAGGGGATGGCCCCTTCACAGCCAGCCTTACCCTGCGAGTCTCCACCCCGCAGGGCTTTCCAGGCAAAAGGGCACTGGGAACAGCAGCTCTGGCGCAGCATTTCAGGGCTTCATGGGATTACTTATTCACTGTGTTCCTGGAACAATTCCAGGCTTCCCAGCTCTGCCACCAGCGTACAGATTCATCAAGTACCCACAAGGCTCACAATCCCCCGAGGCAGGAGCAGGCTGTAGGAAGGTAATTCATATTACAAATCCGGGTCTCCGAAGGACCGGCAGGGCTCTGGGAAGACCGAACCGGTATCCTCATCCCTCCTGCCTCCCAAACGCTCATCAGGGTGATTAAGGCAGCAGCCGCACTCTGGATGGATTTCATTGCTGGGGCCATTGGAGGTAAATACATGAATTACCGCTTGTTGGCAAAAGCAGATAGCTGTGTTTCCTTCTTGTTCAGCTAAAGAGCAGGTCTCAACAGCAGCGCTGAGAGTCTTTCAGTTGGGGCTGCTTGTTAAAAGTGTGCTCTTCCTTATTAAGTGAGAAATGTCATCAGAGCGGCTTCACAGAGCTGCTGGAGAGGCAGCGCTGCAGCTTGGTCAGCTGAGGTCATCGCCTGCAATCTCCTTGGGTCTGATTGCAGTGGGACAGGCTGAAACTCTAATAGGAAGAGACAGAGTGTAATAGGTTTTGTGCAGATACAAACCGGCTTGTGCGGCCCTGACAGCGAAACCCTCACATGTCTGGCATCCAGGGATCCCAGCAGGCTGCTGGCATGGTGGCTCTGGGGGACTCAGGATGTGATTTGTTAGACAGGGGGAGAGGAAACACAGTGTTCTTATTGCATTCAGAATGTCTGCGTGAATGACCTTTGCATTATCTTAGGTTAAGATGTATTTGCAGTTGTGATGGTGATCCCAGCGCAGGCGAGCTACGCAGCAGGCTTTGATCTGGGAGAAAGTAGGTTAGCTGGATATAAAAAAAGTAACAGGAGAGAAGTGTGATTAAATTGTAGACATTTTTAGAGCATGTACTGCTCAAGCCCATCTTTGTTTTAAATGACAAAATGTACCCATCAGTCTCAGTTCTTTGCTGAAATCTCGTTAGAGTTAGTGGAATATACAAGATAATGTATACCAATAAATACCACAAGAAAAGCCTTTGGGTCACTGACAGAAAGGCCAGGTAAACCTACCAGGTGGCTGAGACATCCAGCCCAAGCCTGCATGACAAGTGTCACTGACATTCACTGAAATTTGGCATTTTCTGTCACCAGGAACAGCCTGTGGTCCTGCTGCAGATGTGTTTGTCCTGGCATGGACTATGCTGAGTCTTACCCTGCCTTTTACTTGCTCATCACCAAATATGTGCAAGTGGGGTGAGGTTTGGTGTCTCAGCAGCATCCAGCCCTGGAGGGGCCTGTTGTGCCTATGCTTGGGGTATTGGTCTTCCTGGGGTGTTGGGTGTTCCTGGTGTCTCCTTTCATGGAGAGGAGGATATAGCCAACCCCACGATGATACCTTCTCTCTCTCCTCCTGTTCCCCTTCTGACTTCAGAGCACCCTGTGGAGAAGGAAGCCCTGTCCTAGGGCTGGCAACAGGATGTCCATCCCAGAAGGATTAACCAAACCTCCTCTCAGACTTCATGTTCATGGTGGGGCAGAGATGATTGCTTTTGTTGCTTGGACTCCTTTGCTTTTTTAGCACAGTTTGAGATAGGTCACTTAAGGAAAATCTTCTTTTCCAAGGGAACGTGGAGAGCTGGAAGCAGAGTTTGAACATGGCCATTCACCTTGGCTTTCTGCCCTGGCTCCCGCGCAAAGCCAGGGTTTGTGCTGTGACCCCCTGTCCAGGCTCCAGCACTGTGTTCTGCCTGGTCACACAGCAAGAACCTCCCATGGGTGCCCTGGGCACAGGCTCAGCCTGAGGGGATGAGGCTGTGGAGATCCAGCTGGGACCAGAAAAGTCTTTGCTTGTTGTAAGGCACTTTACTGACCTCAGCGTGTCAGAGAGCAAGACTTTCCATCCTGTCCTCTATGTCCAGCTCAGAGCTTTTCTAGAAGGGATACTGCAACTTCTCACTGGCTGACAGAGGTGGGAGCTTGCCCATAGACACATGGGAGGTACCTGGGCAGGACTTCAGGGCCGTCATCCTTCCCCTCAGATGGGACAGCTCCTGGGGTTGGACATCGATCCTGCAAGAACTGGGATGGTTTTGGTGCTGAGCTTGTTTTGGGGTTTATGTTTGTTAGAGCTGAAGCAGTTTTCATATTCCTAAGGAGTCTTTGAACCCAGCTAAAGAGCATCAAGTGAGTTGAGGCAACATAAAAAATATGAGTTTCTGTTTAGTAAGTTACATTCTTGTGACCTAGATCTATTTTCAGAGTGTCTTGGAAAAAGCATGGCTTAAGCACCACTGAAAAACAGCAGGCATCATGCCCATTCAAATTCCAGCCTCTGGCTGCCTCAGACAGCTGCAAAAATATTGAGCATCACCTATGGACAATGGATTCTGTGGCAATGAGATAAACTCAGCATTTTCAGCCCGAGAAACAGTGATCTACTATAGTTCCAGATAGAAAAAACATGAGAGTAACATGCTTAGTGAGTGTGGAGACTTTCTGTAATCAGCAAATGTGACTGGATGTTTTTTAGGAAGCAGTCCTTCCTGGCCAGTAAAATTGAGCAGGAGGTTGGACTAGAGACCTCCTGAGATCCCTTCCAACTTGAATTTTCCTATGATTCTGTGCACATTTTAGAGCCCTGCAACAGCATCAGCCTGGGCCATGGCAGGGGATGGGGACTGATGGCTGGGGCTGTGGATGACTGCAGGGTGACTTGACTCTTATGTCAGGAGTAAAGATTTGGGGAAGTGAAGCCAAGGTTCACCCAGTGGTGGTAGAACATCAGGGTTTCCAGCATGACTGGGCATTTCCACAGCTGGGAGGTTACATGCAGTCCAAGATAAAATAATCCCCCCTACCAAAGGAGCAGCTAAAGCAGCTCCTGCTAGGGTCATGTTACTCAATGAAGCTCAGCTTGTTTGAGGTATGGGGCACTGATGCTCTCAACTCTGCACAAAACAAAAAGCTTTTGAAAGCTGCTGTCTGCCCATCCAGTGCATGGACAATGATCCCTGCTTCTCCCTGGGCATCTCAGCCAAGAGTTTGCCAACAGCTCAGAGCTGTTGCAGCCTGGTGGGTCCTGTACAGCTGCCACTGGCTCCCTGGTGATTGCCATCCCACCAGGATCTCTTCTTATTTAAGTTGCTTGGTCAGAGTGACCTGACTTGTGCAGAGACTGTGAGTGATCCGTTTTGTGCACTCTGTGTGTGTAGAGGATGCTGCAACCTCTGCTCAATACCTGGGAATATCTCAGATAAAGGAGGCATAAAAAATGGCTCACTAAAACAAAACAAAAAGAAGATAATTCCCTGGTTTTGCTATTTATTTTTGTCATAGCTGATGTAGTGTTACTCAGCAGGAGTCCCGTGGAAACCCTCTCCTGTATGCCCACTGTTCATTGCTGGCCTTCTTTGATTTTGCTGTGCAAACAGGGCATGTGTGGGTCATGCTATCTTAGTCCCAGGCTATTTATATCAGGTGACAGTGTGCAGAGCCCTCATTCCTCAGCCTTTGATAGACTTGGCTGAGCTCCTCAGCACAGCTGAGCTCCTCAACAAAGCTTGGAGTGCTTTGTGCCCCTAAGTAGCACAGTTGGGTTATTTGGAGGTTTGGGGGATTCACATCTTTGCTGGGAGCAGTGAAAAATTTACTTTTATGGTCTCCTCCCAAGTGGAGATGTTTGGTCCTTACTGGAACAAAGCTGATGGGGAGCCTTTAGGCCTCAAACATTCTGTTTGGGCAACCTGCTGGGCTGCTGTCTTTATATCTTAATATGTGAACAAGGTGATTAAGAGGGGTGGTCAGTTCTTGTCAAACACTGACCCAAACCATCCTTGGTATATGACCTGCATGAGCCAAAGCTCCTACCTTCCTTATCCAGTGGAGTGAGCCAGGACTTAGATGTGCATGGTGCCCCCAGCATCTGCTCAGCCCATGCCCATCTCCTCGAAGGTTCAGGAATTCTGAAAACGATGAGATGTGTCAAAACCTCCCTGCTGAGATAGAGTCCTTGGGCAGCTGTGAGGTCGGCACTGTCATCCTGGCATTGACTCTTGTGCTGCTTGTCCCTGGCTGGCAATGTCCCTGTTTACTCTGGCTGGTGGCTGGGAACCTGGGACCACAGAGGTGTCCCCAGATGACTTTGTGCATTGCCACTCTCTGCTTGGACCAAAGCCATATTCTTGCTTCTTCAAGCCATGTGGTTGCCTGTGTATTCCCCCTTGCCCTCTCTTCCATCATTGTCTTTCTTCCATCTAGGCCCTTTTTCCCCCTTCATTGCTGTTTATCTGGTGTCAGATTTGATAGATGTTTTTGAAGAACAAACTTCAATTTTCTGCAAGAAAGATGTTGTTAGTTTTCCTCTGAGTAATGAACTTTGGGATTGTCTTCTGGTGACTCACAACAGCAGCTTCTGTTCTCCAGAACTGGGAGAGCTTTCCAGAGCTCTCAAGAAGCCATGTAATCATAAGAGAACATGCCCACACCAATGAACACATTTTAAAGTAGATTGGGTTTTTTCTTTTTAAAAGAAGAACTCAGTGAGATGCAGTTTTCAACAGGTGAGCCACAAGATGTGCCCTGTATCTCTGATTGCCTGGCTGCCTGATGGGCTCATCCAGCACTTCTATGAACTTGATCTCTGTCTAAATAACTCACATGGATACAGCTCCATTGTTCTCCAGCCTGATTTCCTCTCAGGTCACTTGGGCAGGTGATGTACTGGGAGGAAGTTTGCTGGTCAGCACCTTTACTACCTGCTAACACTTAGCTCAGAGCTGAGAAATGCAGTGAGGTGAGATCTATTTATTATTGCAACAGAGAGAAATCCCTGTTGGAGCTCTTTAGCCCTCCTTACTCGCCATTAAGGCAGTAGCTTTGCCTCGGAGGATTAATACATATCATACATATCCAGGGGCTATTTTAAGGTTCTAGGAGTGAGCGTGGATGTTGCTCGGGGATTGACAGCGGCCCCAGGGCTGGACACGTCACGGTGGTCAGTGATGGTCAGCTGGCCGTGCTGGCCGGGTCCTGCGGCCGCTGCCTCCGGACACTCCCACCGCTAATCCCTCCCTGCCCTCAAACCCCTGGAAACCAAAATTCCTCCAGACCGTGTGAGTGGGGACGCTCTGCGCCTCACGTGAGGATGCTTGGTCATAGTCCAAAGATGCTTTAATGCCTGAGCTGAGAGGGGAAACAAATACAGCCCAGTATCCTCCTCCCTTCATCCTTCGTGGGGCAGCACTCTCGGTATCTCTCCCTGTCTCATCTTGATCCATCTTCTTGTTCCTCCCTGATAAGTTTCCCATACTTTGTTTCCTCCTCTGAGTGAGCCTTCGTCACACAGAGAAATCTGCATTTTTCTCTGTCATTCTTGGCTCAAACGTCATCACTGGAGCTGGAGAAGTCTGGTGCCAGGCACGGCTGGGCTCTGGAGCTGTTTTCTGCTATTCCCCAGAGCCCTTCTGCCATGGGTGAAATGGTCTGTTGTGACATGTGCTGGTAATCTCCAACATATTCTCTGTTTCAGGTGGTCTAAGCACAGCCGTGGGTTATCCACTGGACACAGTAAAGGTACCTGTTGGAGCTTTATTTCTTGACTACAGAAAAAAACCAAAAAGGCCCTTTTGTTGTCCCCCTCCTTTTCAGAAAAAAAAAAAAAAGTCCTATTATAATACTTTATCAGCATTACATCTCCATATCTCACTGTATTTGGTTTTGCTTGTCTCTAACAAAAAAAAATTTTTGGTGATTCTATTTTATGGTTAATTATCTGGTTTGCTGCTATGGCATTTGTTGTTTTATTTATTTTTAATCTGATATCTGCATTTTAAAGTCATCCCTGTATTCCTAGGTGAGAATTCAGACTGAGAACCACTACAAAGGATTTTGGCACTGTGTTCAGGAAACATACAGGACAGAAAAGGTAGGTGCCTCTCATCAGAATTGCTGATACCAGTTGCAGACACCTTGTTTCAGAGAAGCAGAGCTGCCTCTGTCGGTTTGGGGAGGAGGGGTACTGGTGTCATACAAACATCTGTTGGGAGAGGGTGAAATTTAGCTTTGCTGATGAGCTGTAAGGTGGCAATAAGTTTTGACTCAGCAATGCACAGCCAGTGCCTTTGAGCAGATGCTTTCCCATGCCCTTCACCCTTAAAAGCAGCCTTTTCCCTTCTGTTTCCCACGAGGTCCGGGGATTTTACAAAGGTGTGACAGCATCAGCGCTGGCTGTGTCCGTGGTGTCCTCCGTTTCCTTTGGCACGTACAAAAACGCCCTGGATGCCCTCTGCAAGCTGCGCTATGGCGCTGCAGATGCCCAGCCTTCCAAGCTGGACGTTTCCCTGGCCGGAGCCGCTGCCGGCGCTGCCCGGGTAGGTCAACAGCCCGCAGGGAAAGCACAACAAGAGATCTTGTTCACAAACATGGGCGGCTGGAAAAGCAAGGGAATGTTTTTTCGGTCCCGGAGGCCACAGAGGAGCCTGACACGAGTCTGGTGGGTTTGTTTTTGCAGGGGAGGTCACGCTCTGACCACACTGACCCTTCACTGGCGGGGCCCAGTCCTGCTGGGCAGCTCGTGCAGGATTTGGTTTGGAGAGCCAGAACGATTGAGAACATGCCATTAACATGACACAGACCTTGGCAGCAAACGCAGGACAAGGAAGAAAAAACAGCATAGGCAGCAAGCTCCCCAAGGGGCTGCGATGGTGTGTTTATGTAAGAAAGATATAGCTCAGAGTTAAAGCACAGGTCGGTGCTTTCCCAGCTGCTGCAGCAGCATCGCTGCAGGAATGGGCAGGGCACAGCGCTGCCTCGCCAGGAGTTAAAACTCAGTGGGGCACCACTGAGAAGTGATGCTGCCTGGCAAACGTGCAGGACCCTCGGACAGGGAGGCGAGGCTGGGTCCAGGAGCAGTTTCCCACAAGGAGATGAGGGTGAGCGTCCATGTGAGTGTGGTGGAGCTCATCCCATCACACCGATGGCACGCTGGACAGAAATGTGAGCCTGGTCACAACGGTCTCACAGAGCAGTCCCGACGCTCAGGTTTCTAGGCGTCTCCTAGCAGTCAGTGACTCAACATGGGCCGACCTTTTATAGTCTGCATGGTCTTGGTTCAAATACAGATACAAATAAGAGCCTGATGTATGCTTCCCTGTGGCTGAGGACATCCCCCTTTCCACACCCATATAGTTTAGCAAGTAGTTACAGGTATTTAATATCCTGTGTTGGTTTCTGGCTTGCCTTCCTCTCTGCCCAGTGCAGCTCACACACGTGTCCTGCTGCTGCTGGGTGGAACAGCACAGGCAGAGGGGAGGGGCTGGAGCTTGCTGGAACTCGCACACAGTATTATTGCCTGGGAGACAAGAATTTACAAGAGGGAGAGCGAAACACTGTTTAACTGTGAGGGTTAAAATGCCATTCTCTGGTGTTGCAGGTTGTGTTGACAAACCCTAGTGAAGTGGCTAAAGTTCGGATGCAGACTCAGAGGAACCCACACCCTTCCGACACACATCGGCCTGTTTCCAAGCCAAAGTACCAAGGGTCTCTGCACTGTTTGAAGGTTATAATCAAGGAGGAAGGTTTTGGGGGTCTCTTCAAGGGCTGTTCTGCATTACTCTGCAGGGATTGCTCTGCTTCTGCAGTATATTTCCTTTCCTATTCTGTCCTGTGCAACTGGCTCACCCCAGATGGGAGAAATAAACCAGGTAGGTATTGGAAAGTGTCTGGCATTACCTGCCAAAATGGCTTATTTAGTCCCACACTAAGAGGGAAACCAGGCTCTGGGCAAACATCATCCAGTACCTATAAAACTTCACCCAGATCCTCGTGAGGGGTTGGTTGCTCAGTGTGTGCTGGTTTTGGCCCCAGGCCCAGTGCCAGCAGTTTCACTAGCCTCACCTTGTCCCTAAGCAGCTCCTCCTCCTCCTGCAGGAGGGGTTTTTACCACACACTCTGGTGCCTCAAATGTGGATATGAAATTCTGTTAATGTGAAAACAGGATAATTAGAAATTAAACATGGAAAAAGCTCCTGGAAGCCATAATGGAGCTCCGACAAGGGTCAATCCAGAGTTGGAATATAAAGTCCAGGTGGAAAAGGTAAAGACGCTTCAGATTCTTAGCTGTGATTTGGCTCCAAAAAGCAATTATCCACTTGGAGAAAAGACCGAATAAGTAAGATTCAGCACAAGAGCATCTCCCCTAGAATTATAAAAAATTAGATCCATCTGAAGAGGGTGTGAGTGCTCTCAGGCTGTTACACATCTAGCTCACACGGTGTTCAAAGTGTCACATGTGCAAAAATTCTCTGAGATCACTGGAAACACACAACTGCAAGAGCTGCACAAAATAACTCCCAAAACCCATGAAAGTTAACAAAGTTTGTTGTCAAATCTGAGATGGCTGTAGCTGAAGGAGACACAAGTGAACTGCCCTTCTCCCTTCACTCTCTCCTGCAGGTTTCCTCGTTGTGCTGCTTTCTGGTGGTTTCGCTGGAGTCCTGGCCTGGGGATTTGGTACTCCCATGGATGTCATCAAATCACGCATGCAAGTGGATGAATCGGACCAGCACAAGTACAAAGGCCTGGTCCACTGTGTGAGGGAGAGTGTGAGAAAGGAAGGGGCAAAAGTGCTTTTCAAAGGACTGGGTTTAAACTGCATTCGTGCCTTTCCCGTGAACATGGTAGTCTTTGTAACATATGAAGGTGTACTGAGATTTACAGATCATTATATAAACAAAAAATAGCTTGTTCCACTCTGTCCAAAGTGTACTGTATTTATTTTTAAAATTTTTTTTGATAGGACAACATCTACAAACAACTGTTGAATTGATCGACAGCATAAGAAGCATGGACATTTCAGCCCAAATCTGATGATTGATGGCTTTGTTTTATTCTTACAGGATTATAAACTCATCAGGGAGCCTTGGCTTCATGTAAAACCTCCCTTTTATCTCATTAAGGTATTTAGACTGTAGCTGCTCCTTAGGCCCTTGAAACATTTGCGAATTTTTATGTTCTAATAAGTTGTTTATCTGATACGGGGTTTTGCCAAATCAAGTAATTTTTTTTTTCTACTGGCACAGAAAATGATCCTCACAACCAAAGGAAGAGCTGGGGGAAGTTTTTGTGTAAGATTTAACACTCTCCAGCGTGTGCTCTTTACATGCACTGCATTCACCGAGTGACTCACATACTTGTGCTTCGGGCTGCAACTTCCCCTTCGCAGCAGTAATTTCCCCAAAGCACTCTCCAATTATATCCCCTTGGCAGCGGCCGGGGCAGGAATGTCCTTTCTTTTCCCCGCTGCTCTTTAATGAGTGGCAGGCACGGCCTGTTTACATAAGCGCGCTGATGGTCCGGCTGCAGATTTTCTCCCTGAGCCCTGCAGCATCAGCCGTGGAGCAGCGGCTCTCCCAGCCCGGCACAGCCTTGGAGCCGAGCTCTTCTCCTCCCGCAGCGAGGGCAGGGAGAGATGCAAAGCCTCTTCGCTCCGAGAAGGAAAGGCTGCCATAAAATCCGTGCGCTGGCAGGGTTAGGCAAGTTAGAGGAGGGTTGCAAAGTCGTAGAGATTAGAAATAATCGAGATTTCCAGCTTTTAAAAGTGCATACTCTTCTCCCTTTAAATGGCGCTGTTAGGAGCAGCCAAATGTATTTTGCCAAAGGTGCGTTTTGAAAGAATTTCAGACTTTTCTATTACTTCTTTCTCATCTTCCTACTACTATTTTTCATTACTTTTGCCNTTTTTTTTTTTTTAAAGTCAGTTGAAAACCCAATGCCCATGCTATTGCTTCAGAAGGAAAATCCCTAAACCTGGAAATGTTAGTTTGCTCATCCTGCCTCAGGGGCCACATATATGCTTCTGGTTTAATTCCAGGATGATGACACTTGAAGCATTCTGGATCCAACCTTTAAGATTCTGCTAAAAATACATGTATTGGAGGGAAAGGGGAATACTGTATTTTAAAATAGATATTTAGGACCCTTCTGGTCAGCAGCCACTGTCGCCAGTTGATGGCATGGCTTTACTACACTGCAAGTTTTGCAGCAGACAGGACTCCTCAGCTGCCTTGGACATACAGAAAGAACTACAACAAATTTAAAGAATTCAGATGCTGATAGCCAAGAATAAAAGGAGCCTCTTCTACTCCAGACAGAGACCACTAAAAAGCTCCACAACTCCTGAAATCTAAGCCTTCAACTGGCCTTTTAAACATGTTCATAGCCATGCTATCACATCAAACAAGCACCTGAATTCTTTCAAGGGTTCTACCCAGCTCCTGCAGATGATCCAAGAGCAGGGTGAAGAGGCCAGGCTGGTGCACGCTATGTAACCTTAAGGAGAATGAAATCAAAGACCCAACACTGAACTATATTCTCTCCAAAATGCTTATGGCCTCAGCAACCTACCACCCTGGTGACAGCTTTGGGTGTCAGCACCAAACTTCTTTTAGTCAGAAAGTCCTTAGAAGATTTAATTATGTCCTTGAGGTTTGGAATTCCTCTTAAGAGTCTACTACCCTCACTTCTTTTTAACTGGGCAGTGATTTATCTCTGCTCTGTCTGGATGTTTGGAATCATACTCCCTTATGCCATGTTATTCTCAGCCAATCTTACAACCTCACATTCTTTGAACTGAGACAGTGGAAGAATGCCTGCAGAACAGACTAAACAACCATTTATTGTTAGGCAGCATTGATACCATCCATGGTCAGCCCAAGGTTTGAATAGCTCATCTTTCCCAGTATGCTCATGCACTCAGATAACTGAAAATGTCTCCTCCTATGGGTGCAACTGAAATACAGCTAATTTCAAGGGAGAGGAATTACAGAGGGATTGTAAATATGAGTGGGAATAACTGCAGAAGCCAGCACAAGGGGCTGACAACTCTAAGCCTGGGGGTATTCAGCACCACATATAAGCAGGCTTTCATGTGGTCTGAACAAATGCTACATGAGAGGCAAATTCTATCTCCAGGCAGCTTATTTCAGGAAGGTAATGATTTTGCAATCCATTCTATTCAGAACCCTTTACTGGGAAAAACATCTACACAGTGTGTGGGTGACAACCTGAGGAAAACTCGCTGCTGATACAAACAGCAGCAGGTACAGGAACTGACAGCCTGAGTACTGTAAACACAGGCACATAAATTTGAACCTATTTTTGTTTACTGACAGGACACATATTATGTACTTCATTGCACACACCCCAAACTGGGTGTTCTGCTTCTCGTTTTTGGCACGACTGCTTTATTTTCTGATTTGTATTATCTTGACCTTTAGCTACTCTAATGATCACAGAACTATTTACTTTGATAAATTAGCTAGCTGAAGGCCAGCCAACAGCAAGAAGGTACCGCATTTGCTGTGCTGAGACTGGGTTTACTTTGCTATTTGGACTGCAGCTTGTTGTACAAATAATTTCTTTCAGCAACAAAGTTGGCAGCCTTGAGAAAAAGACCTCTTAGAAGTCACACTCAGGATCAGGTTCCATGTTGCTGACAGTTCCTGTTGGCTCTGACCATGTCCATGAATATCCAGGTAGGTTTCAGCATTCCTCTTGGCGATTGTGGGAAGCTATTCAGAATCTGTGCATTTGCACAGAAATCGTGAGCACCGTGTTTCCACTCAAGCACCAGTTTTACACCAAACCTACTGAGGTGTCACTGTAAACAGGTCTCATTGACCTTCCCCCATCCCAGAGCTGGCTGCTGTGCCCAGGGACAGGCAACATCGAGTCTGGGTTGTGACCAGGACATCTCTGGACAACTAAGCCTTGCTAGCTCAGTCCAGCAGCAGTCTGAACTCTACCTGGAAGGGGTTTCTAAGACACTCCATCTCAGTACTTCAAAACAAGGATCAGCTACATCAGATGACAAATCAACACCTGAAAAGGTAGGAAGAGAGGTCAAAACCAGAGTAAGGGTAAATTAATGCTTTGAAAAAATAATAAGAAAGTGAAACAAAAGTTTGATACAGACTTTTATCTACATTTTTATTAGTGAGATGAACAAAATGAGCAAATTGAGGAAAGTGTAATGAACAATGCCTGATAACATTTCAGTATGCTTTGGAAAACTGCCTTGTCCTGACCTTTAAAATACCCTCTGGGACATGAACCATAATTACAAGTCAGGAATTCAAGACTCCTCTGAGAAACCATCATCTCAGAAGCATGTTAGTATGACTTCATCAGAGGATTTGAAAACAAGTGCTTGTTCAGCAAACAAATACTAAATAGTTTTCCTATCGCTTTCCTTTCTAGAACTTTCAAAACATATTTCAATTGTTGTTATAAAATAATCCAGCTCCTTATCTAGAATGGAACATGGCAGTGTTTCTCCTACAGCATATTTCGCTTTGCTGAATAACAAAATTAATTCTCAGCTAATGAAATAAACCTAGCAGAACAAATCTGCATATATTTTAAACAATATATTTGCATTATAAGTTTGTAAAAGCACTTTTAAAGTCAATTTAAGGCTTATCTTTTATGTATGGCTTAAAGATGACAAAGAGTAGACTGCAAGAACAGGAAGGTCATCATTAAAGTCTAAAGTAATTAAGACTTAGTTTATTTATTACTGGATTTAAGAAGCTGCTTTTTTCCCCTAAGAATTGCTCCACTACTTCTAGAAAAAAACCTTACTTTTTCTACTCATTGTTAAGCCCTTGGTGGCACTGAGATGTTTTGCCTGGGGGTTATGGAGACAGTCTGTGGGAAACATTTTCACTAATATACTGAAGACAATGGCATTAGATTAGAAATGTCAGCCCACATAAACTGTAAAGAAAAAGACAAAAGCTAAACCCTGCTATTTCCAGCACAAGTTTGAAACTCATGCAATAGGCCTAGGTCTGCCTCGCACTTCTGCCTTTTCCTTGGTTCCTTGAACAAACATAACCAGGTTAATCCACCTGTGTCATCTACATCAAATAAAACCACCTTGGCTAAGACTGTATCTGGGCTAGCAATTTCCTATTCTGTACAAGACAGATCTAACAGTTTGCACTCAGCACTGCTCGGATCAATACCAATAGCTAATAATATGGATTCTTCTCCCATAAATCATAGCAAAGACATTGACATTCTTTTGAACAAAGGAGCTAATTTAATATTACATGAAGTATTTTAACAAAGTATATTTTCTCACTGGAATACATCATAGAATAAATATCCCTAGTTTAAACCTCCTGGTGCAGTGAAAGAGAACAGACAGTACTAGAAGTATCCCTGTGTCCAGTGTGACTTCAATTTTCACAGCATGATTTAACACTTGTTACTTATAACTAGAAACTAATATTTGCATTTCTATACTATCTTTCACCTGAGAATATCAAAGACCTGACAACTTTTTGATGACCTCCTCCCTCCAAGAGGCACTCAGATCAGGTAAAAAGCTGCAGACAAAAAGCACAGTGAGGTTTCTGCAGCTTGCCCAATGTCAAAGAGGAAGGCAATAGCAAGACAAGCCTGATATTCTTTCTCCAGTGTTCAGCTCACAGATGTCCTCTCCTCCTGCACTGATTCCACTTCGTAACATTCACTACTTTTTTGTGTGCAGCGTGTTCTCAGTAGCCCAAGAAAACAAACAGTCTAGTAAACCAAGGTACATAGTACAAAAGAAAATGGAGCTACTGTTTATTACTTTGAGATATGACCTCTTACCAACATATTTAAAACAATTTCCAAGTTAGCCTTTATCATCAAATGGAAATTTTATTTATATTTTCAACATGAAATACATTAAAATACAATGTTGGGCTGACATACATGCTTTTCTGCAAGACTGATCAATTCTGTCTTGCATATTCTGATTTTAAATAGATACAAGTCCTATTTTAAACTTTTTCTGTACTCTGCTGTTCATGATAATTTACTCATTATTTATAAAGCACCGATTACAGGCTGTACATAACTAGGGAGTGATGACATACAACAGAAGACAACAATTACTTGGTTGTGGATTATCAAGTGCTAAGTTACATACACATTCCTTCAAAATTCAAAAGCCAGCTTCCTTGGAGTCATGAACTGCTGCACAATTTCATCTGTGACCTGCTTCCTTCTTTCTTGATGAGCTGCTACCAAGGGCTGCATTGTTTCAATAAGGACCTTCTTCAGCTCCCCCGTGAGCAACTCCCCACTGGTGTAGGCCTGTCAAGAGAGTGATGGTTGCTGAACATGGTGCCATTCACAGAACGACTCAGGGATCAGTATTTCTTTAAAATAAGTCATTTGGATGACTGAGAAGTAAGTACACACCTTAGAAAATTCGGTATCACTCTGAAAATGCAACTCGCAGAGTTGCTTGTTGCCTGTTAAAAGGCTAAGGCAGCTGGCAAAGGTCGTATGAGACAAGTTATTATAAGGACTGAATAAACTATATTCACAAGTTTAACTAGGAAATCCTGTAATTACTTGCAGGAAACTGCAATCTTCCTCCCCAGAATCCCTGTTCAAATAAACAATCACCCTAAGCCTTTTTTTTTTTCAATAACAAGTACAAATCTTCGTATTTTTTCTCTCATTGCATTTGAGTAAGGGAGTAGATATGATTAAAATATCCTTTTTATAGCAAACACACTCTACGTTCACACTGTAGTCATATTCACAGTTGCTAATCCGTTCCATTGCTCAATACTGAAATGCTTTAGCTTAGCAGCACAGGCCAACAGTTTATTGGTTCAGCTACATTTAGCAACCATGGCTGGGACAGTTCAGCTATATTTGAAATGACAATAAACATGATAATTCTACCTCCCATCATCAGCAAGCCATTTTTAACACCTGTTCAAGGTGTAAATGCTGCTGATGTTCACTCAGTAAGAGTAAAATACATTAACAAGAACAAATGGAAATGCAATTTCAGTGGTGTAGTTTGGGGCTTGTTAGTTTGGTACAAAAACACCAAGGTCGCTTCCTCTGGAAGTGTCCTCTGGTGTTACAAGTGAAGCAGCTGCACTTATGCTGCCACAGTGGGTGAGTTCATGTTTTCTCATCAGGTTCTGAGGCACCACTGCAGCGAGCTGCAAGCTGTGGGCCAGGCTGTGTGCTCTGCAGCAGACTTAGGCTGACACTCTTGCAGTGGTCAGGGATTAATGAAAAAAAATCTCTTTAAGTCAAATGTGCTTCAGGTTTCCATAAGGAATTTACAACAGCACAGAAAAGAGTAGCTATCCAACCCTGCTCTTGTGTGGGAAGGAATAGAGGGCTGGAGAAGAATCTGCAGCTCTTGATTTTCTTACAGCTGTTCCCAGCAGGAGAAAGCTGATAAACAATGTGAGATGGGTGTTATCTACTGCAGCTCCTGCCTTCCAGAGAACACACAGCAGAGAACACACACCACCTGGTATTGGTGATGAAAGAAAGGGAAATGGCTTGCTACCAGCCCTGGGGACAGAAGTCTCCCAGACACGCTTAAAGAAAATGCAATATATATGAAGCAGTTTTTGCCTGGGATCAAGGAATCAGTTCCTCAGAGTTATTAAATTTATTGTGATGGTAAGAAAAAACCAAAAACCAGCAAGCTTTAGACATGAGCTTTTGTACTTTGGTAGAATGTTTAGGCACTTTACAGTAAGGAACAGGCAGTGTATTTTACAATTAAAACAACACTAATCTCAAGGGGACCTGATTTGAAAGGCAGGGAAGATATTGTCCTACAGAGTATTGGAGAATTCTGTGAAAACACTAGGGATTTTTTGTTTTAAAGAAGAGACAGATTGGCCTGTGAGAAAGAACACTGCAAAGAAACAAAAAATGAGATACAATACTGAAACTTGCATGAGAATGCATGGAGAGCATGAGAATAACACCAAAATTGCCTTCCTGGAGAAGGTTCACAGGAGATCTGAGCTACAGCTCAAGCTGAGGGCTGAGGCACAGCTTTGTCCTCAGGGCAGGGAAGGAATGACCCTGTCTGCAGCTTGGTTACTCACCTGCTTCAGCTGCTCGAGCCTGTCATCATCTTCCAGGAAGAAAGTCAGGTACATAATGGACACATCAACGTCACAGTTGCCTCCGTACTTCCTGTGCTCTTCAATGGTGTCCCTGCCCCCGGAGAAGGCGTGCTTGTTAATCTGAAACAACACCACCAGCTCAGGCTGTAATTCCCACGACAACTGGGATTACTTCACTGCAAACAGAGATGTGTTGTGATCCTCCAAGTTCTTTACTAAGGATTAGCTGAAGAATGAGTGGGACAAGTTAAAGTAGAGCCCCAGGACTGAGAAAAGGGGGTCATTAGAACTCAGCAGGAAAAAATGGCTATACACATGCTCCTCAGATTGCATAATTAGAACAAAAATTAAGTGAAAATTAAAAATAATCTACCCAAGACTCAGTAAAAAAAAATTTAAGTCCATTTTGTTGAAGCTGTTGGATAGAATTTGTGCTTTGTTACTTCATGTAACAAAAATTAAGATATTTACTTTATCAAGTAAATACCAAAATCAATTTCTTTATTAAGAAATTGATTTTGAAAGAGATGAAGAAGGCATGGAGAATCCTGCAGAAATCCTAGAGATTACCTAATCTCCTGTTTTTGAGGAAAAGGAAAACAAAGAGAAAGCAAAATTTAAGATTACAGAAGTCTATCTAGAATGTTTAAAATCAGACCAATGCCAAATTGTTCAGTCTAAAAATGGAGTATTTGCTGACAGCCTCTCTCTTTTTAAGCACAGTTTCCTATAGGCAGATGAACAGCACTATTGAACAGATGTAATTGCTAATCTCATTCCCAATAAATCCAGAAGCCACTGGCCTATTTTGAACAGTTATACATATGTAGAACTCTCTGAGGATCCTAATCTTCCTAAAAATTTAAAGAAAATAAATTGCTAAGTGAAGGGAAAAAATATTTCTTAACCATATGCTGAGCTTTCATTTAGCTCTTGTATCTTTTGAGATACCATAATCAACCTGCCAAGAGACACATTTGCATACGAAGTAGATCTTTTTTTAGTTCTGGTATCTAGGAGCAGTTATATATTTACAATTTATGAACATTCCTACTATCTGTATAGACAGTCTAGAGCTTTTTTGAATCTTTCCAACCACCAAGTTACAGATGAAGTCTTGTGTCAACGAACAAGAATCAGAAATCACGCACTGATGAGTATTTTAAGGAAATGAACTGCCATCTGCCACATTACATCTATTCTTATACTGTAGGGCAGCCTGAATAGCTGTCTCAGCATCTGTAAAATGAAGTTTTTACATACTCTTCTGCACTGACCTTCCTCAACAGATTTTGAAAGCCTGTATGAAGTTTTTTCAATGCCCTTCATCTCTACAGTTTGTGTTCTTCCTAAACAGAGAGGGATTAAATACAATATGCCAGGTGAAAGTGTATTTTTTTTTGAAACATAAGATGTTTCCCTTCTTAATCTCAAATTTATTTTTTACATATTCTGGCACCTACTCATTGATTGAGGGTTTCAGTGACTTATCCATAATGCACTGATTTTTCCCCCTGCATTTTTCTGAATCCCTCAGTATGCCTATACACATAAAATCTAAATAACACTTTATAGGAAAACAAACAAGTAATTGAGTTGTAATTTCCTGATAGGTACAAAAAGAATAGTTTATTAAAATGCTGCCACTCATCTCATTGGATTACCCAGAATTCTCTTAGCCATTCCCAATATATACAATATATATGATTTTTTATTTTCCATTACCTGTAAATTTTGAACCTCATTAATTAGCAATGTACCAAAAAACTGAAAAATGCTGTAAGCAGTAATTTTTTTGTCCAGTGTAGCATTCTCTTTTTAACCTTCATTCATGACCAGAAGTCACCTTTCCTAATATATTTTATTTACTTGCTATAACTGCATTTGATATTTCACTAAAGCTCTATCTCCATAAAGACTTATTTCTGATGGGCTTCAGAAGCTGAAATAAATCTCAGCTTGTCCTCCATTACTCAACACTTTACGTCATGTTCAGGATTTTTCCTCATGTCTTTTATATTGTCCAAATAGCTAGAATTATTTTTTTTTTTCAAAGTAGTTTAAAGACAGTAGAATTAGGACTTACGAACTTGGATCTGTTTGCAGATCACAAGTTACCTGCCAGGGAAAAAACATGGAAGAATGTTACCCATATTACCATTAACCAAGTATTCTCTGTTATGAAATTACAGTTTTTAATTTTTTCAAGCAACTCTGTAACTGTAAACAAACTGGAATTACTATAATCCAAACACATGAAGAATTCCAATTCTTCAAAACAGTACTGCTTAATCAGTTCCTACAAAAGAGAATGAGGGGTTATGAGGTGGCTGTAGAAGAGTCTCATCATAAGAGAATTAATCCAAGCCCACCCAAAAGAAACAACATAAATATTTTTTCTTCTTGTTTTGACAGTTATTTAATGTCTGGTTTCATGCCTATAAATTCCTTCCCAATGACTGATTTTTGTTTTCTTTAAATACCACAACACAGGTGAACTTTTGCCAAATTAAGTTATCTGACCCCAGGTAAGAAACATCTTTCTTTGAAGTTAGAAACAAACTGGGAACATACTCAGAAGAAAATACCCCTTCTGAGTTGAAATTCAGCATACTGTTTATTTGTAAATCAGAGTGAGGAGATTTCTTTGTGAATTGGCAGCAATAGATTCTCAAGCAGCAAGAAAGGTCTGACCTGTGCAGTGTTTGGTGCTCCCAAAACAGAGAGGCAGTCAAGAGCTGTATATTAGGTTTACATCATAGCCTGTCAGATTTCAAAACTATGGCAACACAATATTTATTTTAAGAGCATGAGCCTCCACAGCTCTTATTCTTACACCAGTGCTCTGCAGGTATCAGAAAAACAAACATGTTTTGCACTCTATCCCAGCTAGTATTTGTACTGTCAGACTAGATAGTAATGCAAAAGATCATTTTGATAGTCTAGCTAAATTTGCATAACTCAGTCAATTCCTGAAGATGCTTTGCCATGAAATGTATGGACAAACCAATTCCTGTCTGTTGAAAGAAAACATTAAAAGTTGTCATTGTAGCCAGAAGAACCTCTGAAGGCAGTGTCAGACAGCTGAGGGGGATATCAAAGGAGTGTCAGGCAGCAGCTGTGGGCCAACCTCTGCAGCACTTTCTGATGAAGCTGGAGACCATTTCTACTTGTATGATACCTATAGATATGGTTTAGGGATGGACTTGACAGGGATAGGTTTATGGTTGAACTCTATGATCTTAAGGGTCTTTCCTGACCCAAACGACTCTATGATTCCAGGACCACCACTCCTTTTTGTTGTAAAGCTTTGTGCTGCCAGGTTTTGCAGGTTCTTACCTTTGTCTTGATTTGTTTGGCTGTATCAGTGAGGAAGATGGAGGAGTTTGGGTCACTAGCACTCATTTTGGTTTGTGCGCCTTGTAGGGCTGGGAAGAAGACTGAGTGGAGTAAGGCTGGTTTAGGCTGCCCAATTCTTGGTGCTACATCGCGGGTCATTCTAAAGTATGGATCCTAAAACAACCATCAATAAAAGCACAGAATAAAACTGAAAAATGTGACTTGAAAGCTGATTGATGCTGACTCATTCATGCTCATAAGAAGTGATGTCAAAAAAGAAAAATCGAAAAAAATCAAACCGCTAAATATTCCAGAACCCACTTTTAATTCACTTTATTCAGAACACCAACAAACAGAAGTCCACTTTTTTTTCCACATAGTGCTGTATGCTTTGATTCCTGTAAGTAACATGCATATTTACAAAATTTTACATTAATTCAAATAGTTGCTAAAATTGTGCTTAATATGCCTGGAGATAGATGCAGCCTAAAATGAAAGCTTTCTCCCAAAGCATTCTAACAACCAGCAGAGAATCTGGACTAAATCAGCAATCAAGCTGGCAGCACCATACTGATGATCTGACTTAAACCAAAGTGAAATATTACTTCATAATATTGTGGCTGATGAATATGATTACATCATCTTTCTGTAGCTGTGACTAAAATAGCTAAAGATTCATACAGTGCAGGATGCAATTCCTAGAAACACTACTTATTTAAAGTAAAGACCCTATTACTCTCACTTGTATCTGATGTTCTTCCAGCTCTCTCTATAAATCTGAAATGTTAAGGTTCTGCAGCCTTTCTGGCCAACTATTTCAATGCTTCTTTATTCTTACTGAGAGAGGGTTTTTCCCCATGGTTTAACAGAAATCTCTTGTGCTGGAAGCTGAGCTCATTCCATCTTGTCCAAGTTACCATGGAGATGGCCAAAAGTTTCTTCCTACCCCCCAGGTCAGTGTGCTTTTGCATAGATGTTACTGTCTTTGCTTTCCTAGACGTCAGCTTAGTGTGAATGGAATTGAGATCGAGAGAGATCCAAGACTGGATGAATACATGATTTTGGGTTAAGCCTTTGTGTTTTTATCTTTTAGGTCTTTCAGTTTCTACCTCAGAAAGGTGCTTGCAGGAATGTTTTACAGATGCCTCAAGACACCACCATGTAGCTTGAATGGTACAATACAAAACCAAATCCATGAAAACCAAAAAGCAATATGAATTTCTTACCTGGTCAATAGCACATGGGATAAGACACTGAATATTCTCCTTGCCATTGAATATCTGTGGAAATGATGAACTGAAGGATGGAGCAGCTTGGATAGCAGGAAAGCTGATCTTACCTAAAAAACATGTTTGGAAAAGCTAAGCAATCAACAGAAGCAGCAATAAATAGAATTTTTTGCAATATGCAAACTGCACAAGTGAATCATCCAAATACTTAGTTGAAGACCAAGCTATATCTTTATCAAGCACTGCTGCCTTATCTGAGGAGGCTTTTTCATCTTTACTTTCTGCAATGTTGACAAACCTTCAACTGATATAGAAACTAATGATAAAGGGAAGTTGTGACCACATTGACTTCAGCAGAAGTTCATCACTGCACACTCTCTTGATCGTTGAACTATCTACCCCTTCCAGAAACAGAACTGACTAAGCTTTTCTTTTTTTTCACTTTGTGAGGAATAGCTACAGTTATCAAATAAGCTTCCCTCTAAGACCTTAAATCACTGCTATATGCACTCTGTACTCATGAAGCATCTCAGATGCGCCCAGTTTTCTTTTTATAAAGGGCTTAATCACAGTGTGGCCAACTTGGAACGGATCAAACTCCTATGAGAACAAACAGCAAGTAATGAACTTTTACACACATGTGATGAAGTCATAATCACAGTATCTTTTATCAGAGCAGTGCTAAAACAAGTGGAAATCTGTTCCTTGGTTACAGTGAAGGCTGAAAGCTGTCACTGGCCTAATTACTGGATGAAGAATGATGATAATGCTCAGAAACATCCGGGATTTAATGTCATTTTTACACAGAATCCTTTTTCTTGTTCAGGTGACAGAAACCTGCAATTGCAGTGAAGCAAATGGGAGACTTGAGTTACCCAGCACCTTGATAGTTATGCTACTCAGCACTTGAAATTTTTCATATATGTAAATGCCTATGTGTATTAATGCAACTTTTTCTGACAAGTTTCTTTACAAATTTGGCATAGAAATTTCTAGAAGGTAAGACTGTTTGTAGCTCCAATCACTGTAGCAAAAGAATAAAAAAGAAAACAAAAGTTGTTCTGTTTTGGATCCTTCAACATTAGTAAGGGCAAAGTACAAAATGCAAAGTCAGAAAGGTAGATGTTATCTTAGAAATTTCATTGTGTGTTCTATTCTGAAGGAACAACAGTAACATCAGAATCTGCCTAGAAACATAATACTCCTGTTTTTCCTCTCTGTTTCATGAATGGCAGACACTAATCTCTTTAAACTACTACTTAAAATAGCTCAATTGAAAGTGAAAGCAAGCACTGTACGATTTCCTACCAATGCAATCACTGTCTGTAAAGCCAAAGATGCCTTTCACTTGGTTAAATGTGACATGCTTCTGAACTTTGACAATGTTCTTGTAGAATCCAGCACTTGTCCTGTGAGAAAAAAAGAAAAAGAAATGGAAAAATAGAATGAGAAGAGGAAGAGAGTATATGTACAAACTCTGACTGCAAAAGCTGAGAACATCAAAAAACCTGCAGGATTAAATCTCAGAGTTTCAGATTTTTTATGACCAATTGAGATGATAGTTGGAGAATCATTTACAAACAGGAATTTTATGCCTTGAGAGTTTAATTTATTCTTCCCTTCCCCCATTCTTCTTTAAACTTCACTCAATGCTGTATTATTAAAATAATTGACGGCAGCAAGCTGCTGCAATGCCGTCTGTTAAAGGCAATAAAGTGTAAACACATCTGAGAGATTCTGATACCATCTTAAGCAAATCAATCTGGAAGTTTCTTGGTGGATTAGGTATTTTTACACTTTAGCTGGTTTAATATTTTTCATAATTTACGCATTGCACACCCAAGTATTTGTTCATATGTTACACAGGATAATGACAATAATATATATAAAACGTTAGCAGAAAAAATGTTTCTATTTCAAGTGTTATAAAACTTGTCCGGAAGCTTTCAAATTCAAACACACTTATTAAAACATTGCTGGCAGTCAAAGTCAGAGAGAAAACGCAGACACTTTTTCACTACAATGCTCTAGAGAAATTTATACTTACCCTAAATATTCTAAATCCGAAAATATAAAGGTTTTATTGACGTCAAAACCACATGCAATGATGTCTTTTGCATTTTCTCTAGCATATTCATGTGCCTTCTCAATTGTCATGTCCTTCCAAAGGTATTTCTCATCATCAGTTAACTGTATTACCAAGGGAACATCAAATACTTCTTGCAGCCACCTAATAGAAGCAGACATGTTTTAACCCAAATCAAGTTAAAATGAAGATGTAAATCATGCAGCTAAAATATTTTTTATATATTTAAACAAAAGTAAATGGAGAGGTCTGCTCTTCCCTTGATATGCATATGCAGTTATATTTATGTGAACAGATGTTTTATACAGATGATAATGACAACTTACCTGGAAAAAAGGCTCACATTTACTGTTTCCAGTACACATGACAGAGGTCACCAGTTGCAAAGGAACCAGAATTCAAAAAGGTTTTACCTTTCTGAGCCCAATGACTCTGTGTCCTGCTGCTGCAGGCACCAGAGTAATGTTGCTGCAGAGTAATGTTACTGGGTCTTGTAGGGAACTGGTTTTTAGGAACAACAGAAATTCTGAGGAGTGCCACATGGCTAAGAGATAAGCCAAGAGGGCTTTATGGTGCTTTATGGTGACGCAGAGATTGCGATCATTTCAGTGAAAAGGTTAAGACTGAATTAAGTTCATTAATATTCACTTTATGCAATCAGAACTCCTTGCAATGTATCATTTTGGCAGTCTCACAAGCCATGTTCAATGTTTCTTTTGAAAAAAATGCTTTGATTAATACAACTGGTAGAAACAGTAATACAACTTACTTCGTGAACATAAATGGGATGAGATGACCAACGTGCATTGCCTGAGATGATGGCCCTCTGCCTGTATAAAGGTAAAAGGGCTTCTTATTTTCATAAGCATCAAGTACTTGGTCCATATCTCTAGAGAAAAACAGAGAAAACAAGATACAACTCTTCAATAAGAAATATCCACTGTAAAAAGCCTTTATTCAAAATCTGAGTGGTTTTAAAGCCACAGATATTTATAAATAAAGCAGAGTATGTTAAGTGTCCTAGAGATAAAAAGTTATTGTTTACTCATTTTTTAATTTAAAAAAGCATGGTCTCCTTCAGTCTCCATGGGGGGAAAAAACCTCCAAGAAAAATGAAATCAAATGTGATAATTTAATGTTGAAATTGTGCAACTTTTAAAATTATTTCATTGGATAATAATCTCTAGGGCCTAATAAAACAGCCAGGGACCACTTCTCAAACAGGTTCAACCAAGCAGCTTAGCTGACCTCTGGTGGAAGTCATGCCTTCAATCATACCAAGGCCCTTCTGTGAAACCTGCTGGTGCCACAGTCCAAAAGACGGTGTGCTAACGGTTAAACAGTGAAGGCCACTGGCAGGCTCATGCTTAAGACCATCCCCTGAGCCTTTTCTATACCACAAACAGATGCACAGGAGCCCTGCTGAAATCACCAGGGGCACCTGGAGTTCTCTGCCAGGCCACTGCCTCTGGCTGCTGACACAGAGTGAGAATGAGCCTGCACTCTGAGCACATTTCTTCAGTTTGGGATTATTGAGGACATATCAGAAACCCACACAGCAAGAGTTTCAGGTGTTGCCAGGGAAAATCTGCAATAGTTGCTAATTTCAAATGGCACAGTTGGTTTGCCTTGGTATAAAAGCACATGGTTTTTGCTGGCTACAGGCTTCTCCCAATAATTCTCACAGGAAGTCTGCCCAACAGGACCTTTTGAATTTTAATAGAAGAAAAACTCACCTGTGGGAAAAAAAGATTCCTCTGCGTAGAAAGTGGTGAGGTTTTTGCCCAATAGCTCTTTCTATTCGATTAATCAGATCTGTGTCAATTTTACTGCTGCCAAACCGAACTATAATCATAAAATGTTAAAAAAAAATTAAAATAAGCACAGCACAGCTACTATCAGATCTTGGAATACCAAGAACATACCAATGCAGGCTAGATCAAAAAAGACATCTTCAAGTCAAGAAGTCAGTCAATTTTCCTGATTTTGCCTGAAGACTCAGCAGTCACCTCCAGTATTATCCCTATACTAGGAGGCTCAGCTCACTCACAACATGCAGTATTTTTCCATCCACAAATTACTAAAATTGCAGTCTCCTTATAGCAGAAGCATTGATATTTCAAGCAAAAAAACATGGTAAAGAAATACATTCAGATCACCAACTTGGCATGAGCCATACAGTAAAAATGCCTGTGAAGCTCTGTATATTTCTCTCTTGATATCTAAATTTTTCTGCTGTCAGACAACATCTTCTTTTGCTTTCACTCAAACAACATCACAAGCCCAAATACTCTTCTGCAAACATTATTCTTCTTTAATATATATATGATTACAGACACTGCTCCCCTCAAGAGGCTTGAAAAGGAAATGCATAATGCTCTTCATGGCAATCAGTAAGACTCATGACTTGGTGGTTTAGGAAAGGTTGTGATGGAGTAAAATAGAAGTATTTTCCCGATTCCTAATTTTTCCTGTTCCTAATTCTGGGATCTTAACAATCAGGCCAATGCTCTATGATTTAAACTTGTTTGAAAAATCTATGTAAAAATTGCACTTGCTACTATTCTGCTCTATTTAATATTAGAACTATTCAACATTCCACTAATAAAATGCAAAATGCATCACAAAATGGCAAATTATAATCTGAATGAATGCTAAGAAGAGATCAAATGAGCATGAAAATGATTCAGCACAACAGCAACTGGTAAGAGGCTAATCTGACGGAAAGAGAAAACATGAAAATGCCCTGGATTAACTGGGACTAGCTACCCTAGAAATATTTGTGGACTGTCAAGAGAAAGTGATTAGAAAAGCTCTTTGGGTATAAAACACTTTACTGGAAATGGCTAAATATCTTTATTATACATTCACAGGCTGCACAACTCCCTTTACCCATGATCACCTTTTCTATTAAAAACGGATTATTTTTCCCTACCTATTTGCTCCTATTTGAATGTTCAGAACATCTTAGGCTCTCTGCTCACAAAGAATCTGCCTTTCTAAACAGCTTCTGACAAAGACAGTCTCCACTCCTAAACAAGGTTTTAAAAAATTCCTAGTGTGCTTTTCATCTCTGGTGTTCCAGCTTTTACCAAAATACAGCTTTCAATTCACTGTGCAGAAGTCCTGAGAACTGCCATTTTCAAAAGCTTATTCACATTTGCTGAAAATTCATTGTGTACTTTTCCTCTTTGCCATTGCCCTGTTGTAGCTACATGGAGAAATGTATACCCTAATATTTGTACAGTAACTCTGGTGACCAGGCCAGTCTCATTGAACTCTGAACAGTCATGATAACTGGGAGAGGCTCCTGGAGGCTGGAAGAAAGCAAATACCAATCCTACCTTGAAGAAGGGCTGGAAGAAGGAATTGTGGAATTGAGGTGGACAGGCCAGTCCACCTCACATCAATCTCTGGGCATGTGCTGAAGCAAATAATCGTGGAAATTATTCCCAAACATTAAAGATATGAAGGTGACTGGTAGCAGTCAGCAAAGATTTATGAATGGAAAATCATTGTCAGACCAACTTAATAGTCCTATGATGCTATGATTACAGCTGAGGTGAGAACAGTGAATATTGTTCACCTCAGCTTTAGTAAGGCTTTTGACACTGCCTTCCAGCTCATTCTCAAAGAACTGATGAAATCTGGACTAGGCAAATGGACAGCAAGGGGAAAGGACACCTTAAGTTTTAGCTTTTGTATTTTTCACATTCTGTGCTGCCTTAGTGTGTAACCCTGAACTTCACAGGAAGTGCTAGTAAGTTCTCTTCACAGGGTAGGTAGACAAAACAATCCTTTTCCAGCTTGAGAACCAAGGACAACAGTTGCAGCCTTGAGCCCAAAAAGCATAAACAACAGTGAATTGAAGAGAGCAAACAAGGAGGATGGGACTTCATAACCTGAAGCTGTAATTAGACAATTAACCCCAATATGTAAAGGGACCAAAACTTTATAAAAGTGTGAAAACTTGTTACCAGTCATCCATCTTGCAACCATCTTGGGCTTAGCCCTGGCCAGGCTCTTGTACTGCCCAACCTGTATCCTTTTAAGGCCTTTTAATAAATACCTATTTATTCTCTTAACTCTGCCTAGCCTCTGTTCCAGGTTACCCTCTCAAGGCACCAGAACTGAAAACTAGGTCAACTGCCAAGCTCAAAAGGTTGTGAGCACCAAGCACAAAGTCCAGCTGGAGCCCAGAGCCCAGTCTCAGCAAGTGTGCAGGTGAAATAATCCTAGGAGGGGAGCTTGATAGAACAGATGGCTGTGGTGCTATCGAGAAGGAGCTCAGCAGGCTGGAGAAATGGGCTGATGAGAATCTCATGAAATTCAGAAGGGAATGCAAAGCCCTGAATTCAGGGAGGAATAACTCTGCACACGGGTACAGCAGGGGGCCAAAGGCTGGAAAGCAGAAGGACCTCAGGGTCCCAAGGTCCTGACAGACAAGGAATTGAATATACCTTGTAATGCATTTCTGTGGGTTGGATGGTGGTCTGAGACCTTGTGGGCTGCATCAGGAAAAGTGCTGCCAGAAGGTCAGGGGAGTGATCCTTTCCTTGTATTAAGCACTGAGGAGACACTCTGGAGCACTAGTTCTGGGATCCAACATAAGAAGGACATGGATATAATAAAATGAATCCAGCAAAGGGCCAGGAAGATGAAGGACTCACAGCACCTGTTTTACAAGGGGAGTTTGAGAGAGCTGGGATTGCTGAGCTTGGGAAAGAGAAGGTTTAGAAGGGATCTTATCAATGTGTATAAATATGTGATAAGAGGAAGTAGGGAGGAAATAAAAAAGACAGCACCAGACTTTTCTCAGGGATGTCCAGTGAAAGGACAAAGGGGTAAATGGTACAACTTAGAAAAAAGAGGAAATTCCATTTAAACATACAAAACCCCTTCATACTGTGCACGTGGTCAAATACTGGAACATGTTGCCAGTGAGGTCATGGGATCTCCATCCTTGGAGATTAAAAAACCCTACTGGACAAGGTCCTGAGCAACCTGTTCTAGTTGACTCTGCTTTGGGGAGAGGAGCTGACTAGATGATCTGCAAAGCTGCCCAACCAACTTCGACCATTTGGTATCACATGCAATTTTCAGCTTACTGAATTATCAGCACAGTTAGCATAAAAAGCTCTTTCTCACTCATTCCTCTGCTCTTTGCTCATGCTCAAAAAACCAAATTTCTAGGGATGTTCATGGCTAGTACTTAGCTGACAGAACCCCTCTTCCCAGAATATCTTCAAGCTGTTTTGTTGTGCTACCACACACTTAAGTGCACACCTAGGACAACCATTTGAGAAGAAGACCTCTGTCAATTCAAACACTGATTTAATTTCTTCTATGTTTGATTAAACGTAAGCACAGTGGAAACTTTCTCAGATACCACTAGTAGCAGATTACAGATGGCACAAAAAATTCCCTTAGGGTAAGAGCTATCCAATGTAGTAAGTTCTTGGACAATACCTTTTATTGTTTTTTTTTAAAAAGGGGAGGAAAAGAAGGAAGCTTATCAATAACAACCAGCAATTGCTTCACATCCTGAACTGGCTAGGCTAGAATTCTTCTCTGAAAAATTTCCAACACAGCACTTAGAAAAAGCAGAATGACTCGTTTATCAAATCCATCAATCTGAGAGTAGCGTAAAGAAGTAAGAACCCTTTAGGTTAACTCACACTATGGAAGATGAAAGGTCTTATGTACACAGTTACTGGAAAAAAAGGGCATGAACTGATTTATAGTAAGTTGTTTCTAGGAAGATTCTGAGATTGTGCCAACACAATTGTGCAATTCTTCCTTTTCTAAAATGGTCAGAACCCCTTTCTCCAAGGAAAAAACCCAAATCACTTCTTTGTAACTCCTATGCAAGTCAGAAAATTATGAGTCATCTTCTCCACTTCCAGATTCTAATAAATGTATTTTTTCCTTCTCTCACATTGACGTATATTTTTCTTTGCACACTTCTCCCTTTCCAACTTTTTCTTTCTCCTGTTACTTTCTGCAGACTCAGCCAACGTGTGCATACATTTGACACAATCCCTCGGTAACATTACAAAGAGTTAAAATAATGCTGACACAAGCAACTGTTCTAAAAGCAAATATGATTACTGCCATGTAAGGGTGTTTGCTCTATTGTGAGAAAAAACTACTGAGCAGACCTCAGCAATGTACAACTGAGGCACTAAACATGACTTGAAGATTGACAATAACGAAAAAAAAAGAAAAATGGAGAAATTAATGAATACTTCTCTCAGTCGTTTCTATGCTAGACTCAAACAAGTTATTAAAATAGCAAACTGTAAAACTAATAAGGAAATTACCTAGACCTCTGTTTCTTAAACTACAAAACTTTCCAAGTTTTCTAACAATCCCATCTGAAACATGTTCCATTATACTGCATGTTTTTGAATGAGTTGCAACTTCTTCATTCCAGCCAGCAACTGGCTGCCTGTAAGTGTGCCTTCTGAAGAAGTCATTAGACTTCACAGATTTCTGCATTAGTTTTGAATCATTCCTCCCCTCTCCAATCTATAAGAGATGTGAGAAGGGGGTAGGAAGAATCCTTCAGCCTGGCCAAAATGGTCTTCTGCATTCCAGCCAGTGAAGATAGATATACTCACTCACAGTGTCTTCATCACTGTAATTTCTAATAACAATCCTTACACAAAAAACAAACCACATTAAAACTTGGATTTTGAACTTAACAGTTCTTTGCAAACTATTCAAGTCTTTCATAGGTAATATTCACCTGGGACATTTTCACCTCTTACAGCAAATTCTTTAGACATGGAAATGCTAAGATTAGACATAAATTAAATGTTACCTATGATGTTTTGATCTGGATTTGTTATGATGCCTTGCTGTTTCTGTGGTCATTAGGATCACTTTACATAAATTCCTTAGTAGCAGTGAAGGAAGAGTTATACCTATGAGCTTGTCATAATCCACGCCTTTAGCATTTGATGTCTGCACATTCCAGGGATCCACTAAGTCCTCATCCTCTTCTTTAGTTGTACCATTGTTTATTAATACAAGATCTTTTGGAGGCAAGCCTGCCTGATAGTCTTGTCCTGTTGTTGTTTTGTATGACAGTTTTAATGATAAGAGCATTCTCACTGCTGCATCAATTTCATCCTGAATAAAGGAAAAAACCCAAACAACTGTTTGCCTTAACATACTTAAAATAGACAATTACATTAATGTCTCAACCTTTCAAAATCCCACACCCATGTTTTGATCTGAACTGCATCATTAATAAACTCTAAACTCTGTCCTATTAAAATGTTTTCAGCATCACTGTCAAATGTAGAAGAAAAGCAAATACTTAATCATTAGAATATAAATCATTACCATTGCCAAGATATTTAAAGCACCTAGGTCTTGCTTTTCAATTTCTGCCTATGAAAAAAATGCTTGCTTGCTTTTCAGAGGTATAAAAGGCTTAGCATTTTTACCATAAATTTCTAAGGGACGTAAATAAAATATAAATTATTATCTAATTTACTTTGCAATGCTTTTAGTGGCTCACCTTAAAATAATTTATTCATTACAATTCATTGACAGACTTGAAGACAAACTAGAACAAGAAGTTATGGTTATGACCTCTCTAATGTAAAGCTATTGTAAAACCTCATGCAAGCAATAAATAGAACAACACTTTATTTGACTCTCAGTTTTCAAGGCTTACTCCCACAAGCAATACATTAAGAGAGCCCACATTAAAACTGAGGTCTCCTTGCCAGAATAGTGATGACACAATAGGGAATTTGAAATAAATGGTAAATTACTGAATTATTTAAGGGAGATTAGGAAGAGACTCTCAGTACAGTTACAGGAAGACCTATTTGATAATGTCTACAATAATTCCTGCAGAAAAAGATTTTCATGAACCATCTAAAACCACGAAAGAATGCAAGTGACATAAATTTACTTGATAAATAAATGCCTGGGATCCTGTCACATGGTATGGCAACTGAATGAAGCAGACTTCTAGGACTCTAGCCCTACTTCAAGAGTAAAAACTTAAGCCTTGCCAATGACCACCATATTCCAGGACATAAACAGTTTTCAACAAGAGTTTTTCTCATCACAATGCAAAACAGACCTTAAAACAATAAAATTCTTCAGCACTCAAAGACGTACCTAAACTGAAAAAGAATGGGTTCAAAATATGAAATGCAAATACCTTTGGTGCTTTTCCTGCTTTCAGTGCTCTGACTTTCTCTCCTTGTTCAGTCACTCTTTCAAACAGCTGAAGTGGACTCAGAGACTTCAAATCACAGTTGGGGCTGTCGGCCATTTCGTCAGACTGCACAAAGATCTGTTTAGGTACAACTCAACTCAAGTTATCCTCTTCCAACTCCTTGGCTTGGAGATTCAAAACAGCAGCAACAAAGAGAACTGTCAGGAAAATTAGTATGTTTTACTCTTTACTGTAAGTCTTCAATATTAGGTGAATAAGAAATAAGAAAATAAGAATAAGAAAATAAAAACTATACTGATCCGTATCACATTCTATTAATATCAAAATTATAAACATGGAGACATTACACAGTCAGCTTCAGTTTCACCCAAAAATGGACAGAGACTGACAAGAGTACCAGGTAAATTTAGACATCACTGTTCATGCTGCCTGTCTATGTATTTAACACTAGAACACCATTTCAAAGTCAAATTCCTGGCAAAATAAAAATAATTAAATTCATGTATATACCAATTCAGAGCATCTCAGAACAACTGGTAGAGGCTGATTCCTGATTCATGTTCCTGCACTGATACTCTGTTAAATTGTGGATGATGAGACTTTCATAACTATGATGTGGAATTTTATCTCAGTATAAGTAACAGAGTACTTCAGCCCAAAGAAAGACACAAGAGCAAAGCTCAGCCATCTTCTTTATGGCTTTCATTCACAGGTTACAAAACACATTGATGACTGGTGAGAAATGCTGCTTTCCAAAGAATCAAGGGTCAGCAATAGGCTGTGAATTTGCCTGGGTTCCCCAGAACTACGGAAAAATAACAGGAGATGGTTTGAAATGAGGACATGGCTGAGACTAAGACCACAGCAGTGTGTCTAAGTGCCCATGTCCACCAAGCAGGAAGCTCTGTGGCCATGTAAAAAACTACTGAGTTGCAAAGGTCTGATCTCTCTGGAGAGACCCCCTAGCAAATTACAGACCCACTGCTGTACGTGGAGCACAGACTGATTGAGTGTTGGCAAAGATACACATTCCTTGGGCTCCCTTTTCCCAGAATTAAAACAAACAAAAAATCCAAAAACCTCCAGAAGCATATAATAGCTGCATTAGCTGTTCAGCAATATCTCAAAGCCCTCCTTGTACAAAATAATCATTCTAATCATAACCTTGGTTACATTTACATAGTGTTCATTTAAACTACTGCTGGTGTAAAAAGCCTTCACCTGCCCAGCACACTTTGAAGGTCGATTTGGTAACCAAGTGGTTATCAAAACATACCTATCATTAAGGCTGGGTGCCAGTCAGCTGCAATATTCCCATATTTCAGATGCAGTTGATTACCCTTAGAAAACTGGGAAGTGGACACATCCACCTGTTAATGTAATTTGTTTACTCTATTAACTCTTGGATTACCATACTAAGATCACATATTAATACTTAAGTTTTAAGGCTAATTTGATCCCTTTAAACTTGACTTTTTGCAGTTCAACAGTGTGATTAAAAAAAGTAATTTGAAGCAGAGTGAACAATTTTTGATGCATTCCCACAATTTAATTATGTTTTTTAATTTGGATATTGCCTTCCTCTTCTTCATGGGCAGAAAATATTTTAAGTGTTAAAGAAAGTATAGAATAAATGCATATTATAAAATGTTTATGAAGATTAATACACACCCTTTCTGCAGGAACATGTCATTTATATTTACTGGCTTCAAATTTCACAAAATAATAAAGACATAAATAAGAATTTTCTTTGGTGTAGAACAAATTGTGACTTGTTGTTTTAACTTAATTTCTTACAGTTCAGTCTTACTGATGGATTGCCTCCATTCAGAAAGGCTGAAATGACAGCTGACACTTGGCACATGTACTGGAAAGCAGCAAACCAGACTCCTTAAAATCTTTGGAATACTATGGACTTAAGCTGAAAAGAGAATCTCAAATGAAGGTGCATCTTCATTGAGAAGTAGCAAAAGTAATCTAGGTGGTGCAACAAGACATGAGGATACTGTGACTGTAAAATGCAAAACATATGGACTGCTGCCTAAAGGTTATCTCTATTTACCTCAGTACTGCCCCAGTTTGCTCGTGGAATTCAAGCCAGGAGCTAAGTAATGTGGAACACACCTTTTTTTAATTCATTAATGCAACTGTGAACCATTAAAAAGAAATGTCTGGATATTCTATTGTTTATTAGGATTTTTTTTTTTTGCTTTCTTATTGATATTATAAAAATTAACAGTTCCAGACAAATGACATACCACAGCCAAACAGATCTGAAGGGAAAAAATGATGCATGGGACTTGGAGAATGAACTATCAGGATATTTAGGACCAGACCTAGAATGACCCAGTGCAAATTTTAAAGCCAAGATGTGTGTGCTTTTTCTACCTATGAAATGCAGGTAACTTATGGTGGGTACTGCTCCTATGTCCATTTCAAAATATTAAATTGCTTTGAGACAAAGCTCAAAAATAATCCTTGGCAAAGATATCAGAAAACTACTGAATCTTCCTCCCTTTCCAGCTGGCTGACCATCACAGATCTATGATCATTTTTAATGTCTGCAGTCTGACTTGGTAAGTTAGAGACCTGAGAATTAAAAAAACAGGGTTTCACATTAAGTTAAGAAGACAAACATTGCATGAAAGCACATTATGACTTCCTAAGACAAAAGTAATACAACAGTCCAGTCCAAGCCTTCATGAGCAAATGAAAGAATGTGAGACTAAGTCTAAAAGCACTTACATTCCTGAAAACTGTATTTCCTCCTGTAAAAAAATCAAAACAAAAAAAGTAAAATTAAAGTAAGTAGCATCCATATAGATGTCATGTCAGGCCTTAAGAGGCTCCAACATCGGCTGCACTTTACAGCAGGCTTACCTTCCCAGTCATGGCAAGCATCGATTTACACACGAAATTACAATAAAAGAGTGCAAGACGAGATGACAGATAACCCGAGCGTTCAAAGACTGAGGAAGTCACCAGAAGAAAGCCCGACATCAATCTTTGCTATACGGCAGCTGTGTAAGAGCAAAGCTCCCGTGCAGGAACGGCTGTGCACCAAATTCCCCAACGCGCCCGTGTTCCCTAATCCCGGCGTCCTGCAGCATTCCCTGCCACGCCCTGCCGGGCAAAGCCACCCGCCAGCTCTGCCCTTCCTGCGCTGGGATGAGTTTTCCAGTGACCTGGACACCCCCGGGAAAAGGGCATTTACACCTCACTCTTAACCAGGCAGCCCCGCAGGGAACGGAGGAGAATCCCTCAGGCGCACGGACGCATCTCAAGGGGAAGTAGAAAACGTGCCCGGCGGAGACCCTCCGCACCCGGCGCCTCGTACCGGTCACAGGGGCGGCACTGACCGCCCAAGCAGCCCCTCTCCGCCCGCCGGGGTGACCGTGCGGGTGCTCATCCCAGTGCCCATCCCGGTGCCCGTCCCCTTGCCCGTCCCGTCCCGGCCC